>VZTN01014523.1:3487-35886 GCA_013400515.1 Erpornis zantholeuca
TTATATTCACAGCCAATTACAGCATAAATATATATATATATATATATATAAATGGAAGCCCATATGAGAAGATATTCAGGATCAGAGTCTTAATCCTTCCATTAAGTGACAACTACTTCTAGGATTAAGTAATTTTTAATAGGTAAAAGAATCAATTGAAATCTTAACAAATACAACAGATTTATATGTAAAATCTATTTAATTTGTGTGTGTATACATGTTATATGCACAAACAGGTATATTATATACACACATATATAAATGAAACCTGTGTGTTTATATATATATACATAAATCAAGTTTTTCTCATATATGTATCCAAATTCTGTAATATGGTTAGAATATACACATTTGGGTATTATAATATTATGAAATGCAATTCAAAGCAGAGTTCCACGTGTGAATAAGCCAGCAGATGGCAAGAATCCTCTAAGGCAGTCTGTATGCCAGAGTACAAATACTGCTGCAGTAAAACTAATCACAAGAGGAAACTAAAGCCTGTAGATGATGTATCATTAAGCAAAATACAGTTAGAATTCTGGACTCAGCTTGGCTGAATCAGTGAATCTCACCCTGTCACAAGTCATTGTCAAGTTTTCTCAAGTGGAGGAAAAATATTCTTAACTTTAATGATTAAGGGTGTGGTATGGAGAGATATTATATTTGTCGTTACTAGGTACAAGAGTAATTGAAGCTCTGAATATCTTTGAAAAATATTGTGTGATAGCACTGGATTAGAAGCTATGCAAATAAAAGCATAGATGGTGATTGCAAGACTTATCCCAAATCAAGGGTAGAGCTGCCTCCCAGCGCCAATAAAAGATTTACTTGGTTTGTACTGCCTTGTGCTTCTTGGCTTTCACCCTGAAACTGGATTTATAATTGGACTTTCCAGTTGATGGTGTAAGTCACAAATACATGACATAGTCTTCCAGGAGAATATTTTTGGTCAGATCTTACTATTTTCTGCTCACCACACTGTGATAACAGACAATTCAGAAGTCTATTTATGGAGTTAAACACTTGGCCTAAAGTATTTGAAGCAGAGATTGAAATATTAAGTGTCTCATTTAAGAGGTTTTACATCTTTTAAAGAAATGTACAAAAGTTCTTACACAAATAGTAAATAAGACAGGTGCCTTGACATGTGTCCCCAAGACCTGTTCCACCTTGCCCTCAAAGATGATGAACTAGATAGGTGCCCTTGGAGATACTCAGTACTTGACCTGCATGGTGGAGTGAAATTCTCTAAAACTTCAGGTGAAAATTTGTAAGGATTGTGTAAATAAAAATTCCTGATTGCGTAAATATGAGTTTATTAAACAGTGAGGTCCAAGTTAGGACACTCATAGAGCACAGTTTCCTGTTCTATATTATTGACCACAGACCTGTCTGAATGAAGGGCTGGTGAATCTGACTGAATTAGCATTGGTTCTTTGCCTACAGTTTTAACCAAAATCTCACTATATCATCTCAAAGGTGGGATATATGGTTCTTGTAGTTTGCTCTACTAACAGGAAGTTTTAAGCCATAAGTGTATTTTGACCATAACTAGATGTACAGTGCATGTTGAATAATGGGTTACAGCTGTCTCTGAATTTGATTTGAAAAAAAGAAAAAAAGATATTTATTAGTACCTGACTGAAATCAGACTATTAGTCTCCATTCAGCTTCAAGTAAATCAATAGGCTTTTCCAATTAAGCCAAATTGTGGAAACACTTGGCTCTGAAGAGATATACTGCTAAAGATGTGATTCCTTAATAAGGTGTTTGTAGAAGTCTAGAAGAATTTTTGTGTTACCTTACACTGGATAATCAGGTGTTTTTAACTGTAATGGCACTTTGAGATTTTATTCAGTTTTGCTTTTCTTTCAACATACACTTGAGAACACACTGTCACTACTGCTGATGGCGTTTTTTGAAACACTTATGTATAATAAAAACATTTCAAAAGAATCGAGATAAATAAATAAGTCCTTCTTGGAATTATAAACCCCTAGGCAAGGCATATGAAAAATAACCTCCCAAAGGATGGGACGTGTTAAAATATTCACTCTCTCTGCCTGAACAATTTTAGGCAATCCCTCTGAAAATTTGATTGCTGGCTGGTTTGATAGCAAATACAATCTGCCACACTTTTGTGTGAGTTATGCACAGCTGTGTATATAAGATTTCATAAAATAACCCATATGCTAATTTTGTTCATTGGAGAAGGCTGTAGTAGCACAGGATAGAAAACAAGGCAGTAGTTAAGGCTTTCTGTTTTCTTGGCACTGTCCCCTTGCTTTTCTCGTAAATCCAAGGTAAAATGCCTCAGTGATTAAAATCTGGTGCACTATAAGGAGCCATGGCTTTGTCACTCGTCAGGCTCTTCAGCACTTCAGTGACATGACCTCAGGTTTCCCAGCCATGAGGCTCTTTTACTTCTGTCTCTGTGTTCCCCCATTTTCAATTTCCAGTGCCAAAGATGTACCAAAATGTTGTTACTATGGTTACCTGAAAACAACTTTGGAAAAACACAGTTGTTTTTCCTTCCCCACCTTTGTAAGAATATGGACCTAAAGTTTGTCCCTTCCGTCAGAGGGAAGAGTACACTGCAGAAGAAAGGTGCCAGCACTTGCTGAGAAGTTCACAGTGTTGTCTCACTTGTACAGATTACTACAAAACACTCTTCTGCAGAATCCTATCAGACCAGGTGAAAACATATTTTTGCTTTCCAAATTTAAGGTATCTGTACACAACTCTCTGATTAGCTACTATCTGTTTCTCTCCAGACAGCCACATGACAGCTCCTCACAGCCTATTCAAAGGAAAACCAGTTTTTTTCCATAGAAAAAAAAAAAGCTGTAACATTTTAATTAATCTACAGAAACATATTACTAAGTATTTCCCTTTTTTATATATTTGATGCATTCAAAAACAAATTCAGGAAAAATAGAAGACATGAGAAAGAAAAAGAGGGACCTATAAGGAAAACAATTAGATGCTTCTATGAAACAACAATGCTGTTCAGACAGAAACAAAAGGCAGGGAGCTAAATATAAAAATCTTTGGAGAGAGATTTGAGGAGCTGTCTTGTAGCAAAATCAATTGAAACATGGGAGAGAGGCACATTTGAAAGGGAATAAAGCATTCAAGTCCAGAGCAAAGGAGGCAGAAGAAATTGATTTGATGAAGGATGCTTTCCTGATTAACATTCACCACTACAAGATGTTAAAAATGAAACCAAATCAAAACACACACAAATTCAAACCAAAACACCATAATGAAAAAAGCCCCCAGTAACTATCTTATTAGTACATGAGGTAGTAATGTTTTCCAACAGGCTTCTTTTCACAAAGTGTCTTCTGGAAATAGAAAAGTACACTTTTAATGCGATTATTCTTGAAATCTATTTGCTGCCATCAAAGCACAATAATGTCTAACATCTTTTTGTTCCAGTTCAGTCAAACAGAGTGAATCCTGAGGAGGGCCACGAAGACAATCGGGGGATGAAGTGCTTTCTCTGTGAGGAGAGGCTGAGGGAGTTGTGATTGTTCAGCCTGGAGAAGACAAGGCTTCTGGGACACCTTAGAGCAGCCTTTCAGTGTATAAAAGAAGGGTACACACAAGAGGGATGGAGAGGAATATTTTTAAAATATATGGAGTGACAGAATGAGGTGGAATGTGTTCAAACTGATTGACAGTATGTTTAGATCAAATATCAGGCAGAAGTTCTTTTCTGTGAGGGTGGTGAGGCACTGGAACAGGTTGCCCAGAGAAGGAGTGGCTGCCCCAGTCCTGGAACTGTTCAAGGCCAAGTTGGATGGGACATTGAGCAAACTGATCTAGTAGAAGTTGTCCCTGTCCATACCAGGAATTTGGAATTAGATGATCTTCAAGGTCCCATTCAATCCAAATCATTCTGAGATTCTATGATTCTGGGCATCAGTCATACTCAAGTCAGAGTAAATATTTTCATTGCCTTTAGTGCTATAAGGCCAAAAATCAGGTTCATCTAAAAAAGAGAGGCAAAAAACCTGACAGTGAATTAAAACAAGGCAGCAGAAGAAATGTAATAGCTTAGGTAAGTTTTAAATACCCACTAAAATATAATGGTTAGATAGTTAAGTAAGGAATATTATTTTTAAAAATATTAGCTGCAATGGAATTCAGTAATAATTAACTTCTGATATTACCAGATATAATTGTCACTATTGTAAGCATTTTTAATGAAAATACACAAACCTACACATAGCCTCTCACACACACATATAAATATTTAAATAGAAAATAAAAAAGCTTGAAACAGCCTCCTCAGCTACCCTGAAAATGACCTAAAGTATACAGCAGAAGGTGTAGCATGTTTCATAATATCAAAATACCCTCAGAAATACAGGTTTATTTGCAAAAAAAAAAAAAACCTCAGGGAGACCTAAAAAGTACAAAGCAGATTTTACAGTCCTAATGAAAATTATCTGATGTCAGAGGAAGAATTTCCAAGTAAATAGACACAGCGAAGTGTCATTCTGAACCTCCATTCTCATTTATGAGTGCTCATCTGGGTTGTTTATCCACTGTATTTTCTATGGATTTATTTGGTATCAGGCAGAGCAGAATTTTTCTCATATACAAAAAATTACCAAAATGTCTGTGTAGATAAAATCTCAAACATCACATAAGATAGTAGAAACTTTTTCGATTATAAAAAAATACTATTGTGAAAATTTATGAAAATTTACTAAATTTTATTTGCCCTCCCAGTATACAGATTCTGGTTTTATCTTCATTGGCCTGCTTCCAAATAGGATTATTTGAGGACTTTGGAAATCCATTTGGTACCTTATGAAAATACAGGATTATAATCTATTCTAGTTTTGCTTATAGTCATATATATTGCAACATTATTTTCCCAGCTGAAAGGTAATAAAAATATTGAAGTATACTTACAATTTCTTGAAAATAATGTTTAATTATAAATTTGATGCTGCAAATGAATAAAGATCTCTATAGAAAATTAA
The DNA here is from genome assembly GCA_013400515.1 of Erpornis zantholeuca. Lineage (NCBI taxonomy): Eukaryota > Metazoa > Chordata > Aves > Passeriformes > Timaliidae > Erpornis > Erpornis zantholeuca. The sequence continues at coordinate 8,488 of VZTN01014523.1, forward strand.
AATGGCTTAGTGCCAATGTCAAAGTGGTTCTATCCATATTTTATGCAGAGTTTTACTTATTTGTGAAAGTTGTAATTTTTCCCTTGTACGTAAATGGGTTGAGAGGTGTTCACTCAAGTGTGTTCTCCCAAAGAAAGAAATTCTGGATATTGCATATTTTTCAGGGCTTGGCACATCCTTCAATTTCAAAACTGATTCTTTATGTAAATGACAAGGGTCAGAGAGACCAAAGCTGCAACATCCCAGTCTCAAGAGTACTCATTAAACTGAGGCTGTGTATAATCTTGTCCTCAATATTCACGTATGAGTATCATTCTATTAGTAACCCTGGAAGTACATTCCTCTTCACAGCACATCCAAGTGCATGAGCTGTATATGCTGCATGCAGGATTACCTGTAGGATTAGTTGTAGTCAAAAAGGAAGCAACCTGAGACTTAGAACTAAAGCCTGAGCTTCCATCAAAAGCAAACAGCTTTGTGACAGCCACAGTACTTCAGTTGTTTTGACTTTTCTATCACATGTAATGATTTTACAGGTTTAATGTCTTTCCTAAGCACAGTGCCACAGAGATAAAACTTAGAGTTGAGATGTATTCTTTGGTTTGAGGTTTGTTTATTTGAAGGCTTGCCAATCCAAATAGTGCTGCATTGTTAATTTCATGTAGTTTAAACCAAGTCCGGATGAAAGTGATTTCTTGATTTCTTAATGACATCTCTGTAATGGCCAATCTGTGACCTATAGAGTCCGAATATATGTCAGCAGATAAACTGAAATATTAGACAGTTGCAAAATATTAAACATTTGAATTGTTCTAGGTAGCCTTATTTACCTAATTTCCCATGCCGCTAATCACACACAGTTTCCCCTCCTTGCTCTTACTGAACACATGCTGCAGGCTCCCCATCCCCTCCAAGGCATGTGTGTGTCCCTTTGCACTCCATGTGGCAGATGTGGGACACTCCAGCTCCAGGGGTACCTGTGCCCAGTGCCTTGTCCTGGTCTCTGTGCCCTGGGGTGTCCCAGGGAAGGCAGCACTGCACAGCCTGAACTCAGAGGGAGCACATGCCTGCCTTGCCCATCCCATTCCCCTCTCCAGGTCACTCTCCTGTGGTGGATTTTAATGTTTCTCCTATCTTGCTTTTCAAGGTGACCATTTCAGAGTCTCTTGGAAATGTACCAGTAACTGCTTAACCCAGCTGATGGCCATCTTTGTCTATAACATGACCAATTTGGGGGCAGATGCCCTTTCAGAGAGCCTGGTGTGTTTGATTCATTGTGTCTACACCCATGTTCTTATCTTCAACAGTGTTTTTCGACAGGACTTTTGCCAAGGGTAGGGAATGAAAGAGGCCAACAATATGTATACATAAATAAACGTGTGTGAGCACGCCTACATAGGTTCATTTTCGAAGGAGACATTTTCTATTTGTTTATCTATGCACACAGATTCATGAATGATATTTTTTGTCTTTCCTCACCATTTTTCCATCCTTCCTCAATATGCTTTTTTCTGGTTTTAACCTTCAAACTAGTAATTAATTCTCTCTAGACCTTATTCCAGTAATTTTAACTAAACTGTTGGCATTTTCTCTTGTCAGGCTTAGAGCAAAATTGTTTTGATTTAATTACAGCTATAAAATTATCAAAGTTCTGTCATCTAAAACAGAGAATGATGTTAAGGTGTTAAACTAGTTAAGCAGTGAACATGAAAATTTGTGAAGACACTGGTGCAATGCTGTATGAGGATCTATACAAATAATCTCATTAGATATCAATGGAGGGGAAGACCTCTTAAAGTTTGCTGGGGATTCATGATGTGATAAAGATGTCTACAAAAATAATTTCTAATTTATATTTTAGCCTACAACATTTAGTTGCTTCAGCAAGGTGGTAGAAACTCATTACTGATACAATGTCTGATACACTGCTATAGTTAGGAACCATAAAATGCCTCTTTTTTTCTCCATTGTCCTTTGCTCCTCTCCTTCATTTCCTGCTTTTAATTTCTTTGTTGGTAGCATTACCTTATCTCCTTTAGCATCCCATACTCGCCTACTCTGTCTGTTGTAATATATTAATTAAAAACAAACATAGTAACCGAATACCTCCTGCCTACTGAGAATGATGATTTACATGCACTTTGACAGCCATTAACTCTCACGACCTAAACTTAAAAGGGCTTTGTCCTTCTACCTTCTGCTTTCTGTGGGAGTTTACACTGTGTGTTCAGTGAGACACAAGACAAGTCTAAGGATTGGCAGAACATTTATATAAAAAGGTTTATCAGATTTCTGACAAATAGTGGCGAGGGACACAAATTCATTACCCTCCTTTCCCCACCAGAGCATCTGCAAAGGCAAGGCATTGTGACTGCATTGTATGCACTGGAAAAGGAAGAGTTTCAGGTCCTACATTTCTAATTCAAAACTGTGGAAAGAAATACTATGTGACACTGGATATTAAATTAATCTGGTGCAACACAGATGTTCCAGGCTCAGTTGGCTACCTGTACTTTACCTCTGACTTCAAAACACATAGAAAATTCAATACCTCCAGACTCTCAGGCAGTCTGTAATTCTGAGCCACATTTGAAAGTAATCTTGCATGCAGTAAATGTTCTGATATTAAGTGTGATGCATTCTAATGTAAAAGTTTTTCCCGCTTTGAAATTCAAGTGCTTATTAAAAAGAAGTTATAAGTCATAAAATAAATGGTAAACAATTAAAGACAGTTTATAAATAATGTTTTTGAAATTTAAACTATAAAAAATAGAATTTTAAAAATGAATGAGATGAAAAACTGAAAAGTATTGAAATTTGCTAATATTCTTTAAATTTGTAATCAGGAAAAAAGCAAATGAACATAAATACCCAAGCCCTGATTATCATTACCTGAAATATTTTTTTGTCTTTCTCACTTGAAGTCTGAGTTGCTTGTAGCACCTCTTGTTTTCTAATAAAATACAGCTTAAGATTATAAGAATTTATTCTCATTTTTAAAGTAAGAAATAAACTGTATGATGCAAAAAAATACCTCTGTACAAGAACTTCTTCATTTTAATTACGTTTTGTCTTAATAAACTGATAAGATATATTTTCAAAGTCTCTGTCAGAGGATGTTGAAAACACCACACAATAACAAATTTGGATTTGTATCTTCAGACAAATTGCTTCATTTGAAGAAAAGATAAAAAATCAGAAAAAAAGGAGTAGGACCTACTGTAATATAATAACTAAAAAAATGCAGAGTGCTTTCAAGTTTAATTGAATCTTGAAACCCCAGCATATTGACCATGGTTTGACAGTTTTACCAAAACCAAAACAATAAAATAGAAATTTAATATTTTCCTTCTTAGCAGGTCTGGGAGGAAAGAGGTCTTTCCCTTCCCATGAATTTCCTGATTTCAAGTGTTGCACATTGCACACGGACATTTAAGATGTGATCAGCTCCATGTACACACAGGATATTTAGATAAAATTTTAATGTTTCTTTCCTGAACGAATCATGGAAGAGACTTGAATTTCTTGAAATGAAAGAGCCTGAATTTCCTCTTTCCCTCACTTTCTGAAACTCTTTCTTTTTGAATAATTATAGAATGCCCAAACTACCAGGGTATTATTCTCTCTCCTTTTTTGTCTGCCTGCTTGCCTGCTTCTGTTTCTGAAATGAGATGTTTTAGTGTGAGGGTTTTATTGTAAATATTAAAACAGGCACTGTAGTGGGTAGAATAGTAGATGATAGGAAATCCTGCCAAAAAAGTGATTAGGAGGAAGAAATGGAGAGGAGACAGATGGAGAAATAGAATGCTGATAGAGGAACAAAGAGATATTTTATGCTTCAGAACTACAGCAATATATATTAAAGATGACGTCAGTAATGAGCTTCCCCAGTTGAACTGTCTCCCACCCTATGTATTTATAGCCATGGTTTCCATTTTAATGGGTTAATATTTTTCAGCAAAAAACTCAACTCCCCTGAAAAATGCCCCAGCTGCATGTTTTCTTACACCTGTCCATAGAAGTGGTTTTTCTCTTCCTGGAAGTCTTAGACAAATATGTCAGAAAACAGTTCTGCATTTCCAAACACCATGATACATCATCTAGAGTAACTAGGTAAGAGGCTTGCTCTTTTTTTAAAAACATATGTTCAAAAATGAATAGTCAGAATAATATTCTCTGATATAAACATTAAATAGTTACAGCTTTAAATCTACATATAAGCACACAGATCTAGGATCTAGGGACATCACTGTATATTTTTCCAAATGGGTTGGAACTGTCATGGAAATCCCTGCATTATAGCAATTAAAGACATAATTATTCACATCCTTTGAACATCTATGATTAGTATTCAAGGTTTATTACTGTTAAATATATTATCTTGGACAAAATAATAGTTCTCAGACTTTTTTAAAAATGTAGAGAAAAATAAATCCTCACGCAATTTGATGGCACACTATCCAGTCCCTTCCTCTCCAAAATTTTCCAGATAACCTTTAGGCCATTTTTCAAAATAAATAGTGTTTCAGCTCCAGACACCTACAGAGGGCTGGAGGGTGTGAAGGTAGAAGAAAATGAAGCAAAAATGTGGTTCTTTAAGGACATCCAGATTTCTAGTGGGAGTTACATGCAACTATTTTCTTTTAAGCAGCATTGATACTTTTAATTAATACAATATAAAGCAGTGTGATGTAAATCCTAAGCTACACAGCATCATATTCACCTTTTCTTTTCTGATCTGTCTCAGAACCATGTACAATATTTTACAAAGACAAGAAGTATTTTCAGCACACAGAGGAATGGTTTTGATCAAGTAAGAACATATAGGACATAACTATACAAAATATCTAAACAGATAGATCTGTTCTTAAAAACAAAAGGCTTCATATGAGAGAGTTCTTTCAAACTAAATGTTTGTGGAAATAAAGGATTTTGTTTTATACTTCTATATTATTTTAGCATTCCACTATGGCCATTATTTTGTCTGCAAAATAATCCATGTCTTAGCTGTTGTTGGATTTTCCCCTAAAGCAAAACCAAATCTGTACCAAAAAAAAAGGACGAGATGACATTAAACAGTTTAACCACCTGCAGAACATCAGATTTATGGTGACACACCTGCAGATGGTGCTGTTCCCCCACATTTCTGGCAAAAAATCGGTTTAAAATTCATTAGTTGGTCTATTCTTTGATCTTTCGTTTTTTATTTATACAGTACATGCAACTTTTACATAAAATGGTTGGCTGTGTGTGAAGGCTAAACTAGATGGAAAATGATATCTAAGGATACAACTTTTTCCATCCAAATATATATTTTTTCCCATCCTCTTCTTATTAAAAAGTTAGCAGTTACTCAGTGATGTGATATTTCTTTTTAATAGTGTATATTTTAGAATTGTTGTTTGTTAGACCAAAAGTTGGATTTACTCAGAGAGGTTATGTTTAAAATTGGATTTCCATCTCAAACGTGCTACAGTGTACAAAAAATTGTTAGCTAATGTTATCCTACAAAATAATATTACTTAAGGGCTACAGATTATGAATCATTTCCACAAAGGCTGTGGAGGCAGTAGAAATAAAATTCTTCTGCACAGAGAGAAAAAATTTCAAAGCTGTGTTTACTGCCAGAGCAGAAGACTAAGGGCAATATCTGTCATCAAGTGAATTATTTCATACTTTTATAAAATTTAATGTGATTTCCATTGGAACCAGTTGTATTGTTTTGCTATATTATTCTATAGTTTTCTATTTTTTAATCATGAATTAAAGTACCACTACTACTACTACTACTATTACTACTACTACTACTATTACTACTACTGCAGTTATGACCAGTGGTAGTAGCAGTAGTACTACCACAATTAATTGGCAAAAATCTTACCTTTATACTTCATTTCCTCTCTATTGGTCTCTTAGACACAAAAAAAAGGCTTTTTAACTGTATTTGAGAATGGAAAATACTCAATTTCAGAAACATTCTATAAAACAATAACATGCTTTTTAGAAGAAGCTCTATGTAGTTCAACAGATTTTTGTTTCTCTGAGTATCTATATCAGAACATGAATATTTGGTAACAGTATGGAATAAAAATTAATTTTACTTTGGCATTTAAAACTTCAAAGTTTTTGACAGTATATGAATCAAGGAAAACTAAACACAATTAAAATTTTAAAAAGAATGAACATTTAAAGCAGGTGTTAAGTTTTAGTTACAGGGTAAGTTGAAGGAATGTGAATAATTTAAATGGGAGATCTTTACCCACTGGCACCTGTGGGAGTATTTTCATTGATTTCAGTGGTAATTTCATAATTACATATGCTAATCTTCCACCATTAAAGCCACTCCTGGATATTAGTAGGAGGTCCAAATATGTCATAGGTATAAACATATTTATTGAGTTTTCTGTTGGTTTTGCTGGGATATATACTTTGAGGGTCTTTGTTTTGCCTTCTAAAAAAACCCCAAAACAACAAAAAAACAAAAACCAAAACTAAACCCTGAAATTTTTTACTATTTTTTTCACTATTTTTACTGGGAGAAGGAGTGAATTACTTTTGCCACTTACTCTGCAGAGTAAGAAGAGTATTTAATAATTAATAGATTATCAGGAGAACCTTTAGATGCCGTGTGCATCTTCAGTATCTTTGATGCTTCACTTCATTTGCTCTATTATGTGGAACTTGCTCTTTGGGAAGACCAAGACAATAGTATGGACTTTGGCTAATTATTTAACTAATTGAACTACTATTTGATTACATAATTACTTCTGCAAATGGAATTTATTTTTTGAACACTAAAGATAATTTTTTAAGAAAGGTATATGAAGTAACTCATTTATCTTGTCATAGAATAATCTATTAATGTAAAATTTTTCATTCTGCTTTCGGAATTGTTGTCACCTGCAGACATAATATGACAACTTTCAAATTCATTATTTTCTACTTATACATATTTTTCAATGGTATAGTTGGTGTACAGTGTGCATAATACTCCAGTTGTATTATATAGAGATTAATCTTTGACCCATGCTGGAAAATATGCTGGAAAAAATTTCCAGGTTTTGATTCGTTTTCTCTGCTCTCTTTTAAAATCCTATTTTCTTTCTTACTTGGAAGGTTCATGATTGCCTTAACTTACTCCTACCCTTTGAATCTCTTGATTCTTTTTTCTTCACAGTTCTAAATTAGTTCAATAAAAAGCAAAAACCTCTAAGCAGTCAGACTAGAAATTCCCATTTACTCTTAAAAATGAGATTCATTAAGCTGTTGTCTATAGTGTCCTAAGCCCAAAAAATAGATAGTAAATTCAAATGTATTTTTCTGGCATGGGAATGTATTCTGTGGTTTAGGAAAGAGTATCAGAAGAGAAAATTAGATGACACTTGGAGAAAGCTATGGCATATATCACACATGTTTCAGCTCAGTGTGGTGCAATGCCAGTGCAGGTTTCTGTTTATGGTGTGCAAATAACAGCCTGGTCTATGCCAAACAAATGACAAATTCTGTGTTTGGAAATATGTGTAGCAAGCTTTTGATAATTTAAAATTATATGTTACTTAAATATATTTCCATTCTAAAATAAATTTCCTTTTGTATACTAATTTACTGATTTGATCTAATTCTCCCACCCCTTATTTCTATAAATATTTAAAATTACATATTTTATGGTGGTGTTTAAACAAATTGCTACACTGCATTTAGAAAAGTTAAAAACTATTTATCTAAAATTTTATTTTGTCCTTGATATAGGTTTAATGTTTCATCTAAAATGTATGAATCTCTATTTCTGATCTCTGCCATAACAGAGAGCACAGCACTGGAGGTGGTGGTCCAGCTGTAACTCACCAGTGCCCAGCAGGGTATAACTTCCCTGGGCTACCTACTGTATTTCAGCTCAAATCCAGAGCTACAGCATATCCGTGCATGAACTTCTTATTGTGGAGTAATTCATTAAATGTTATCAGATTTAAAATTAATTTTCAGTCTTTCAGATAAGTATAGCAGCTTGTGAATACTGGAGTCATGCCTTTTCCCAATTTTAACTTTGGCAGAAACCATGGTACCTGGAAGATAACTCAGTGTCCAGGATTCAGACTTACAATTTTGAAAGAAATGGCCTCTCCAAGACAGAAATCACAGCCACTTGATGTCCAGTTACAACAAGTTGAGTTACAGTGCTCATGCAGGGATTATTTCCCGTTTAAATCAGAGAGAGAAATATATGTACGTTTTGACACCACTTATTTACCAGTTCAGACAGTACTTTATTTGACTTGAGTAACACCCTAATTCTCCACCTAGTATTTATGGACGGAAAAAAAATAAAATTTCAGCTTTCTTTTTCCTTTTCTTTTACAGCATCAAGAAATAAAAACATTGTCTGCAAATATTTCTTACAGTCCTGTGTTCCTGTTAGGCCAACTATTCATGTTGAGTAATTTTACAACATTGCAACTGAATAGGTCTCTTGGTCATTTCTAATTGCCTTTATAAATAACAACTCTCATTACTGCCAGATCACAGTGACAAAGGCATATGCAACCTCAAAACTGGCAGGAACAACATGCTTACTACTGGGAAAGCAATGGTATGTGGATACCTTATTTAAACAAATACAAAAGATTAAGTGATGCATTTCCCACATTCAAAATGGCACTTAATGTCCCAAAAGTAACATTTTCACAGGTTTTCATTATAAATTTTAAAAGGGATAAAAAAGTACCCTTCAGTAATGTGAGTGCCACAGAAAGACAGTAAATAATTACACTAAGGGTAACTGCTGAGATTATCTCTTTGGGGTCTGTTTGGGCTTGGGGTTTTTGGGGGGGGGGGGGGGGGNTCCCTACTGTTATGTAGGGAAAAAAGTTAAAAATCTTGCTTTTACATGAGAGTAAATTTCCCCCTTCCTCGCCTTTCATGACCACTCCCCTTTCTCTACCTGTCTCTTGCACACAAATATAATTAGCGAGGTAATAAGCAGCAAGGAAAGGAGGGATAACACATTTTGAAGAATAAAATGAAGAAGATTCTTTGAAGAATCTTTTCTGTTATGAGGTACAACAAGTCTTGTGTATTCCAAAGCATAATGGTTTGCATCATTGTGGAGATGCCTTTTTTTGCAAGCGCAGAATAAGAGATTTTGCAGTAAGTACAGAATTAGATTCAATATTAATCAAGTGTGGATGTGTACTGTATGCTTATATCTATTGCTGCTTTGAATTAAGAAATTGATGAAGATAATTCTATTTTTAAATGGTTCTTTTTCCCTTTTTTTTAAATAAGCTCTTTGATGGCAAATAATTTATACATACTTTGAGAGGTACCTTTAATAACTGATCAAAAAAGGTTTGATTAAAGAAAAGAATAAATTTCTACCATCTAACCTCAATAATGTTCAGTCAGTGATAATGTCATGTCACATTTGAACTCATATGATAAACCGCAAAAAATAATGAATTGAAAATAAGTTGAGTCAGTGAAGATAATTATGGCAATTTTATGCATCTCAGTTTCGCTTTCAAAAGAACATATAATTGCTCTGGTATTTTGTTTCCAATCCTCTTGTCTCTGAGCCAATATAAACTAAATTCAAACTGTTTTACAAGCTCTCCTTTTTCCCTGCTGTTTACCAAATCCTTATCTGACTCAGAGATTCAAAGTGCTCAGCCTTCTCTTTTGGGTCCTTCTCATAGTCCAGGTGTCATCACGATGGAGGGAATGTGTCTGGATTGAGGGAACAAGGGAGTTTTAGCTGGGGAGGAAACGACACCCCATGAGGAATAAATGCTGTTTGGTTCCTAAAGACTGTCTTGATGCAGGCAACCTACCAGGTGTGAAGGGCCATCCTTGACATATCTTTTAACATGCTCTAAATGTTCATCCTTTTCCTTTCTAATTGCTGCAATGCTGAAACAGAAATTTGTGTTTGCAAAATAACTTTCAAGAATTTTCTCCAGTTCATTTAAAGTATAGTGTGTTAGGTCAGGATTTATCCCACGTCTGTATGAGAAAATGTCTAGGGATGGTGGTACCCAATGAAATAGCAATTTCATTTAAACACCACAATTACAATAATAACTAACATCCACTGCTTAGTTGTAAGCTCCTGAGAGTTTGAAATTAGCTAAATTTTTGAGTTTTTTTCAACTTTGTTAAAAGGCGTTAAACTTTTTTTTTTATCAATTTTATTCCCCTGAAGTTAGTGGGATCAGCTCAGATGTGAGTTTTCTCATTTTTTTCACCAGGTCTTTATATTTTAAATAATTTTAAGATCTTCTTAAATAAATCTAGTATCCACTGCAGTACCTTTTAATGTCTCCTAAGTGGATTTATTTGTACAAAAAATTATATGGGGCATAGAACCTATCTGACTTAGCTAATAAGTGCTAGGTTGATCCCATCTGAATGCCACGTGTCCACCAAAAATACTTTATTACTCCCCTTCTGCAGATAGGCAGGGAGATAAAATATAATTAAAGGCTCATGTCTTGAGATTAAGACAGGATTACCATCACGGACAGATGGATGGGACTTGAGGAAATTAGTTTAGTACCAATCACAGTAACATTATGAGAAATAAAACAAAATCTTAAAAACACCTTTGCCCCCTGCTCCTTTCTTCTAAGGCTCAGCTTCAGTCCTTATTTCCTCTACCTCCTCCCCACAGGGGAATAGAGAATGAGAACTCCAGCCAGCTTGTCGCACACATGGTTTTTCTACTCCTTTCTCTTCATGGAGAGGACTCCTTACATTCTTCCCCTGCTCCACATGGGGTTCCCTTCCATGGGAGACAATTCTCCACAATCTTCTCCAACACTGGTCATTTGGTCTTTCCCACAGGCTGCAGGTTTTCACAAACTGATCCAGTGTGTGTCTTACATGGGGTGCAGTCCTCCAAGAACAGCCTGCTCCAGGACAAGTTCTCCATGAGGTCACGAGTCCTGCCAGCAACCTGCTCTAGCATGGACTCATCTTTCCATGGATCCACAGGTCCTTCCATGAGCCTGCTCCAGTGTGGAGTCACAGCCTCCTTTGGATGCATCCACCTGCTCTGGTGTTGGGTCCTCCAGGAGCTGCAGGTGGATCTCTGCTCCTTCATGGTTCTCCTTGGGCTGCAGAGGCACAGCTGCCTCACCATGGGCTGCATCATGGGCTGCAGGGGAATCTCTGCTCCAGTGCCTGGGAGTGCCTCCTTCCCCTCCTTCTGCACTGATGTGGGTACCTGCAGGGCTGTTTCTCTGACGTATTCTTGCTTGTCTCCCTGGATGAAGCTGCTATCCCCTCCCTGCTTGGCCAGCAGCAGATCCGTCTTGGAGGTGCCTGACATTGGCTCCATTCAGACATGTGGGAAGCTTCTAGTAGATTCTTACAGAAAACACCCCTATAGCTGACCCACAAGCAGAACTTTGCCATGAAAACCCAATATAGTATAAATACCATAATTATACCACCAGAATCTGAATGGTACTGAGCATAATAAAACAGTTGGGGAATTCCAGTATCTGTTCTGTGGTCAAACTCTTCCAGGCATATCACTACCTAGCTTGTGCTTCTGTCCAGTCTCATTTTCTACACCTTTCTTGCAAAGGTTTATGCAAAACTTTATAAACAAAGTGCTTCTGAAGTTTTATGGATTTAACTGATTTAATAAACACTGGATTTCATTATGTGACTTCTCAGGAACAATAAATGGATATTAAAAATAGTGTGGAAAAAAAAATAATGCTTTTGGTGAAGATGTCTGCTTGGATTGTGCAATACCTCACACAGTATTGGAAATACTGAAATTAATCTATAGTACAAATAATTAGGTATTATTTTCTTTTGTATTCTATTTATGACCAAAAAATGAAAAGGTATTGCAAACAGAAGTAGCATAGGTTTACTGTGTCGATAATGAGCGCCTATTTTCTTGTCAGACTATAGAAATATTAACTAAATTAATGTTTATTATCGATGTTTTATTCATGTGTTAATTATTTATAAAGTATGTGAAATTCCTAAATATAAATTTGACCGACAATTAATTCACATAGCAACTGGAAGAAATTTAAATATCTCTCCTAGAGAATATAGTCATAAATTGGAAAATGTGGGCTTTTTATAGATGTATCTTCAGAAACAGAGTAATTTTTCATTGCTAACCTGTCTGCTATACTTTATTTTGGTTTTCTTCTTCTCAAAATCATAATAATTCTCAGGAGAAAGATCTTTCCTTAATAAGGACTGCTTGACATTTACCATTACATACATGATAGATATTTGAAAATTATCATCTGTCAATGCTATGGCATCCAATTTAAACTTATTAGCCATGCAAATAACTTGGCCTGCAGATTTCATCATCACTTTTTCAAATATTCAGACAAACAACATAAAAACACCCCACACAGAGCAAGACCAAAGCAGCTCTGCCCTTTGCTAGTATTAAGGAGCTGCCAGTTAGAAGTCTAGATACCTATTAACACAGTACTAAAGCAAAAAAAATTTAAAGGTTTTGATAATATTCTTTTTTTCCTACTGAATTTAAACTGAAAGTTATATTTAAACCACTGCAATTTAAAAAAAAAGGATGTTAGCTGTTAAAGAGGCACCTTGATCAAAATCCCACGATGCTGTTTAAAGTATAAGGTGAATTAATCTGTATTAAAGTGTTTTAATGTTTAATATTTTAGCTAAAATTCAGAAGATATACCTCAAAGAGAGATTTTAATGTGAAGATTCGGGGTTTGTTTGCATAAAATATTTTTTCTTGAATTTCAACAAATGTGGAAGGGAGGAGACAAGACTTTCTTAAAACATTTGTCACTTTGTAAACAAATTTTAAAAATCAGATATTTTATTTCTCTTCTGCCACATTATGTTTGAGGTTTCTAAAAATTCACAAGCATCTATTTTGCAAACTTCTGGGGTGGGAAGTCAAGAAGAAATGTTACAGAAATTAAACTTAGAAGCTTATTCAATTTTTGTTTTGAAACACATTATGGCTAATTTTCAAAAAAAAGTTATATAAGGTGAAGTTTATGTTTTGCCTTTGGAGTGATGAAAATTAAACACCCTCAGGCCTGAACTGCTCAGATCAGTCAAGACTTAAGAATTTCTCTCAAAGTATTTACTTCTTTTTGAGAGTTATGAGGTTGCATCTGGAGAATGTACATAGTCTTAGGCTCTGCAATGCAAGAGGGGAACTTATCTATTGGAGCAAGTCCAGAAAAGTGTCACTGAAATTCTTAGATGGTTGGAGCACATATTAAATGAAGCTTGGAAAGTTTATTCAGTCTGGAGAAGACAAAGCTATTTGCTTTTCATTTCTGTCTTCCTTTACCTAATGGAAAATGATAAAGGAAATTAAGAGAGTTTTCCTGGAAATGGTGAAAAGGTAATATGCAACAGACACCAGTTTATGGAAGGGAAATTTGAATTAGACATTAGAAAGACAAAATTTTCAGTAAGGTCATCAAACACTGTAAAGGAATTTCCAAAAGGGATTAAAAAATCTCCAGTAATGGAGAAAGCCAAAATTTGACTGAACTAGGCTCTGAAAAAAACAGACTTTGATGTTGTGCTTTATTTTCAGGCTAGTCCTGCTCTGAATGTTAGGGAGTTAGATCAGGTCACCTACAGAGGTGCTTTCCAACTTAAATTGTTCTATGATTCTCTGACTAATTTTCTTTTATTTCAGAATACATCATTTAATAGTCTTCTATACTCAGTTTAATACCATGCCATTGCCACCTATTTTTTTTCTTTCTTCAGTCCAGTGGTAAGGATGTGTTGGTTCTGACAATGAATCTTATTCCTCTGCCCCTTGTTCCAGCCTAACAGTTATCTTTTTTTTTTTTTNGACTGGCAGTTCTTTTGGAAGAGCAGGTCAGAGTTGGAAGATGGGATTAAGAAGTCTGCATTAAGTTCAGGAAACTCATAACTTCAGAAAAGATGTCAGAGTTCTTTGAGGTAAAGCCTTTCGGACTCTTTGAGCTTTTGCTTCCAGCAAGGTTGAACCCTCTATGAAAAAGGATTCATGAGGAGAGCAGCTCTCTTTTCCTATGCAGAGTCTTTGAAACTTTAGTGTGTGAAAGAAGGCAACACTCAGCAATTCCATAATGGTTTTTTTTCACTCTTGGTTTCATGAAATATTCAGATCTTACTTCACCTTATTAGTGTACTTCCCCTATTTCCATATCAGAGCTTACTTTGCTTTAGACAGGAAAAGGTTGATTTTACTGTTTCTTATAAGACACTACCAAGAATAACCAAACTACAGTGAACTCCCTGTTTATTGCATGTCCCTTTCCTCCTGTTCTTACCATGGTGCAGGAGTGATACAAGTTTACCTGTGAACAGATTCACATTGCAAAATCTGTGCATTTCACTCTAACATTGGATGACTTCGTGACCTGAGGAAGAATTTCCCCAAGAGTTTATCTCATACCATGTCCGATTCTTACAAATTGGATTAGTGCTTTGATTTTTTTGGACTGTTTAATAAAATCTAGACACCTCATAAGACGTTTGTCAGAAATCCTTTGTTTTTGTAGGAGTATATGTAGGTATGAAAAGTGGGAAAACACTTGTAAAACAGATAGCAAAGAAAATAAAAAAAATATCAAGAAAAGTAAGAGTGCCAAGCATCATCTGTATCATTTATACTGTTTCTCAGATTTAGGAACATAGTAATGGCTGAAGAAGAAGATAGAATACAGTGAATACAGTGAATACCATGGTTCTTTTTCTTAAATACAGAAGAATGTCTCTGCAAGCTAGTACTTGCTAGTACCTGCAATGAGTGCTCAGAGTCAAATGCCTGAGACCCACATACTTCCACTGTTAAAGTAATAGATGACAAATGGATCTCCTTACTATGTAAGAAATGAAAGAATAATAAAAATACAAAAGAGCCATATGCTCATCATGAGCTGTTGGAGAATCAGAAAATACAAAGGAATACAGCCTTGCAGAAAAAATGATGAAGGAAACAAGGCATTCTTAATTCAGGTTTCAAAACTAACTTCCTGGAAGCAGACGATTCAATGGTGATATCAACATCTTCCTTTGACTGAAAAAGTGAGCACAGAGATTTTCAATTTTAGCTTCTCTGTGGCACTTCTGCATTTTCACACAGTGGCTGGGGTTACAGGAAACCTCCAGAGCTCACCTAGTCCAACATCTCTGCTCAGAAATTACGTTCCAAGTACAGTGAGTTCCTCAGGAAACTTGCACAATCAGATTTTGAATATCTCCAAGGTGAGAGACTCCACAATCTCCCAGGGCAATCAGTGCTTGAACATCCTCACACTATTTTCCCTTCTTTTTCTCCTTATGTCTAAATCCCATATTTCAGTTTGTGAGTCTTTCTTCTGCAGTAGCTCAATAAACATGATTTTGGCATTGCTAGTGTTAGATTTTCTGATTAAAATATAATTGCAGTCAATACAACAAGCACCAAGAATCAGGAGCAGTACAACAGGTGACCAAACCCTGGTTATCTTATCAGTGAAAATGAAGCACACTTGAAATTATTACTTTCAGTATTTCCCACCAAGGTGGGGAAACTAAAGGAAGTCTCTTCAGAATGTGTTGCAAGATAAAAGGAGTTATTTCCAGATAGAGATTAGAGATTATATTAGATGGAAATGTAAGACTTTTACTATGGATAAAATTTTCTTCATAGCTGTGTGAGTATTTTGTGTGATTATGTGGGTACTTGGAAAGAGTGCTCTGTATTGATCTGTATGTCTTGTGTATCAAGCGTGTGTGTGTGGGTATGCACACACTTATTGCCAGCCAGTGCACAGCCCCACACTGACCTGCTGCAGCCACACCTGGCAGGCAGGGGAAAGGACAAATCCATCAGTGCCATGAAACCCACCAATTTAGGCTGTGTCTGACAACTGAAGAAAGGCTCTGCCCTGTGCTGAGGGCCTTACCTTGGCTGGACCTGGGCAAAGCTGAGCTGGTTTCAGCTCCTCCCCCCATAGGACCTGTTGCCTCCCCTGCATGGGACCCTGCTGGTGCCTCCGTGGGAAGGTTCAGAAACTCTTTTTCCATAGCTGCTACCTAAAAGAGCCCATGGGGTGATTGAGCCTGGGAAGGCTCTGGGACCACCCTTGGACTCAGCTGTGAGCAGTCAAATACAGCCAGTAACAAATTTTAAAAATACACCCAAACATGTTAAGACTAAGGAAGCAACTTCCACTCTGAATGTTAAACTCCTAACACTGAAGTCCTCAGGATGCTGATGGCTCATGGTAACTATCACTTCTTGTTCTTCAGAAAGACGGAGACTATAAATCTTAGGACCTGGAGGGTTCCAAGGATAAGAAGCAACACTGATTACAATGCAAAAGTACCAGGAAGCATATGTATAATAATTAAATCTGTATTTTAATGAGAAATTTCTATGTTAACTTTGACTCTTAGGCTGTTACAACTTTAGATTAGCAATATATTTTTGGCTGCATATATATAGTCTGTTCCCTTTTTTTCTGGGCTAGTATATTAAATATACATATACCAAAAAGTCTTCCATTTAGCGCAGTATTTGGTCCACTGATACATATAAAAAATATTTGACTAACCTGACCTTATAACTCATGTTTTTCCTTTGGGAAATTATACTGTTTTTTTAAGATGCATAATACAATTGAAAAATCACCCAGCCACGGAACAAACAAGAGAAAGCAAAAAAGCTAACAGTGATAATCAATGGACATGTTCTGGATGTGGTTTTTCAACACTTTGCTGTTTCTGACCAGAATATACTAAAAATTACTCTGTGTTGTGGCTAAGAAGATCAAGTGTAACTTGGTAAAGGGTGAAAGTATAGCTGCCACCAGAGACCATGAGTACACAGATCTACATCTTCACTGTTACAATTTTACCTCACTTCTGGTACTAAGACTAGGAAGAATTACAACCAACGACCAGTGACAAATGAGACTGCACAACTTATGAGGAAGACAGAAGTCAAAGTGTAATGTAATGTTTATTTTTCCACAGATTGAGGTAAAATGAACAAATAAAACATATGTTTGTAAGGTAAAAATTGTCCATCTAGAAAGTTTCATCTGCACTGTCAGAAGTTTCCATTTATATCATTACTGTCTTTTTTTACCTTATCATCCTTTCCATTTTCTACTCTCTGACGATCACTTTATGCCTCAGTATGTTCTTTCTTGTCCTTTTGCATTTCCATTTTTTCAGCTGGTCTCCTTGTATCTGATTAGTTTGACTTCTCTGCTTTGCGGTCTTGGAAAACATTGATTTCTACTGCTACCATAAAAAAGCTGTTTGTGCTTATACAGAAAGCAGGTTATAAGTATTCCATAGTTCTTTTGACTCACAGCTCAGCTGTGCTTACATGGGCTTGTTTTAGTTATGCCAGCTGTAGAAGTGTGGAAGAAATGTTTGTGCAGGACAATGCATCGATCCAGGCAGCCTGAACCATGTGGAGGGAAGGCAGGATGCCATCACTATCTTTCCCTCTTGTGCATCTCTTCAGAAGATTTCTTACACTGCAGGTGCTCAAGAGCTAACTGGAAGATCAGATTTCAGCTGTTGAACTCTTGGGAGCACTACAAATCCCAAAGAGAATTTCTAGGGTCCTAACACTCTCTGTGCTGGCCAAGATACTGAGAACTCAACCTGCTTTTCCTTTTGTGCAGCCAGGGCAGTTAGTGATGGCTTTCTGTGTTTGAAGAGCTCTTCTGCTGACATTACACCCCACAAAGGCAGGTGTCAATGCTGAACGGTTGGTGATTGCCAATTCACATACTCAGCACAGAAACCTGGGTATCCCATGTTATCCTGTGATTAACTACTTTGTGTGGAAATAATATATTTGTATGGTGAGTCCACCTTTCCTTGTACGAGTGGAGCTGTTGTTTACTCAATTGAATAAGTAGCATTTGTATGCAGCCTTAATCATGAACATTTTGGAGATTGGCATCCAGCACTAAGTACAATCCTGTCAAATAACTGGCAGTGGATTAACTGTGACACCTAGAAACATGCCAAATTCTGACAGAATAAGAACTTGCTGTGTACCTAATGTCAATCATTCACTGAGTGCCACTCAAAATGCTTATCCTGTTAGTGATGACATCAATCTGCATTGGCATTCAAAATGCTGCTGCCCTTTGAATACAGAATTGAAAGCAACAGACAAAACCCCAAAGTGCATGCATTTTCGCAACCACCTATCCTTCCTCAAGAACTGGGGCTATCTCCCATGTGGAGATGCTGCTTTACTAATGGGGCTGTTAATTAACCCAGGTGTTTGCAAAAAAGTATACGGTATCTATTTTATACCAACTGCTCTACAGGCAGGCTCACTTGCAAGTAGACAAAAGTGATTTCCATCATGAACTAAAACTTCTAGAGCCACTTAGGTCTAATTCTGGTTACATCCCAAGTTGTAGAAGTCTACCCACATTAATAGCAACAATTAATGTACAGCAAGGGTGACACATACTTTTTTGTGTCAGCATGGTTATTAAAGCACTCACTTCTTAAGTGAGAGAAGAGAGAACTAAATTCAACTTGAGGGGTTTCAGAATTATAACCACCAGATGTTTAGGCTTACATGTATTTGATCGTCTCTTATCTTCATAAATCCTGCATTTCTGCCTGCACAGTGAGCTAACACAAGAGGAGCATTCCATTTTCTCTTTTCCTTTTCTGTCTGTCTTGTTCTATAATCCACCAGAGTGAGCATGACCTTGTAGGTAGGAGATGAAACTGAAAAGGAAATTGAGCACATCTCCTATTTCCTGGGCAAGTGTTTTAACTATTCAAAAGAGGAGTAGTTCTGCAGCAGAAGTGATGGATAAAAAAGTGAACTGAGTTTTGTTAAATCCTTTAATTTGGGAAAGGAGTGCAGATTATCCTTGGCTAGAGATCACTATTACAAAAGTCTGAGGCAAATTCATAATCTTAAAAAAGAGGGTAATTATTAGGATAGCAGTCTTTCCCTTCATCTTGCAAAGTTACTCACAAGTGAAACAACAAAAAAGACTCCTAAGCCTTAAGCATAGCTGGAAATACACTTTTCCACCATGTATGTCCTATTAGCTATGGATAATCCCTTGTTCAGCATGCAGAAGCCACGAGTAATTCTTTGGAGACATGTCTTTCTCAAGAGAAGACTTGGTGTTTGATCCCCTGAAAAATGCATCTCAGACATTGCAACTGTTCTTTTGTCTTTGAGATACAGAAATTGAGCATCTGTTTCAGAGACATTATTTGTAGAATCAGATTATCAAATACTCTTAGGAAACAAGCTATCTCAAATTATATACTTGTACTACTGTTTTGCTCCAGTCACCAGGTAGGTTTTAGGAAAAGCACACACCAGAACTGTTCAATTAGAACTGTTCTCAAATAGGAACAGGATTCTTGTTCCTCTATCATGCCAGGAGGTCCTAATTCTAAGGCATTTGTAGGTTCATGTAAGAGATCTCAGAAAAACAACTAGTAATGACTTAATCTGCACTAGCAAAGTGATGTGAGCATTCACTGTCACAGGGCAGATGTTCTCAAAAGGGAAGTCAATCTTAGACCATTAAATACTGTCCCTTCTCCTTATCAGACACAACTGCAAAAATTCCTTCCATAAATTTACTAGCTTCCATTCAAATACATTATTTACTCGACCTTTTAGAAGACTGTTCCAGAAAGAAACTAAATCTGAGGAAGGTCTAACATGCCTGAAGCCAGATTTTCACAGATTTCACCTGCAGGACTGAGGTGTCATGTCTGTATTCCATTGTGCTGTGCAAAAATTGTAGCTTGCTTAGAATTGTCTGAGGTACTGGAACAAAGTCAAAACTGCTGTAAGTTTGAGCACCTATCAACTTGATAGTTCCATAAATCAAGCCTATTTTTATTTTCTATTTTTTTTTTATTTGTCCTTGATAATATACATAGACAATCAGTTGTTTACAAATCTTGTATTAAACACCCAAATCTCATAAGGAGCTTGAGCTTCTGATCTGAGTCTGATAATTCCACTGAAAAAAAAAAAAACAACCCAGGAGATGTTAGGTATTGAACTGCTAAAGTACTTTTAAGGAGCTGAGCATAGTGTGTGCAATACAGCATCAATGGCTCAAAAAGGTGTTTTTCTGCTGCTGTCATGTGGAGGTCACTGTTTGCACTCTAGTAAATAGCTGCGATAAAACCTGAAGTATTACTGACTTGCTTAAAATTCAGCCAGCGTGGCACAAGTGCAACTGTCAGCAATAGGAGGCCTTGAATAGCTGTAAAGGTTAAATATCAATTTGTTTTAAAAAAGAAGTCAAACTTGCTTCTCTACCATAAACTGCAAATCTGATGGCATTCAACCCATTAACATTTCTGTCAGACATTAGAATTTAAAGTGTTTGACACTCCCAAAAAGCACAGCACACTTTTATAATATATAGATTAGTTTGTAAAAGGTTTTTGAATGTTCTTTTACTCTGAAACACATATCCAAAAAATTTAAAGGGTGTTAAATTTATTGAGCTTATGTCTAATTTTTGTAATAAATGAAAGATTAAGTGATAAGTATAAATTTGACATGAAAATAACAAATGTTTAAAATGTTTAAAAAACATTTGCAAAAGTACAGAATATTTTCATTTTAAAGATTACAGTTTAAAATTGGATTCCACTAAATTACAATAATTAATATCACATCATCAGTGACAATAACAATAATAGCAGATACACCAAGACTTTCTCTACCACTACAAAACTGGAGTGTTGAGATCTGAAATCAAGCTGAACTGCATTTTTCAGTATCCTAATTAGTGACTGCAAGATATTGTCTTTCTTTAAAAAAAACATTTATGAGCACATGATTCAGTTTTACTCATTGATTATACGAGATATTTCTAATATCTCTTGAGTAGAAAACAGCATTTCCTCAGCTGTTCAGCATTTGGGGTTTTTTGTTGTTGTTTCTAACATTTTTGTTATTGCGAAAGCATGTTACCAAATCCTGCTGGTATCTGCATTCATTGATTTTTCTGCCTTTGAAATCTGGACAGAAGCTGAATGCTTTATTTGGTGGATACTTCCAATTGGTAAGGTATTTCAAATTGTCTTTTTTTGTTGTAGAAACTGAGTTATACATATTTATTTTCCAGTTGCTGTAAAAATTTGATAGGATTGTTAATCTCTGATATAATTACTGACTTGCTTGGATTATCTTGATCTTTTTCATTTTAAATTAATCTACCCCTTTACTTAACAGTATTAACCTATAGCACAGGCTGCTAGCAGCAGAAGTGTTTGTTGTGCAGCTTCTTTCAACTCCTCAGACATGTCAGCATGTAAGTCTATATCTTCGATTAAAGCTATAGCATATATAATGCATGTACATCCCTTGGTTGTAAGCATAGAGATTGGAGTTTTCTCTGGGACAATACTATTATTAATGAACAGATGAGGAGTTAATATTTGAGACCTTCCTGTCTGGACTTTTAGGAGAATTTATGCACCAAAAGCCTCTGCTGTGGGGTCTGTTTCCCACCTGTGCATCCAGCAGTGCATGTGCTCCCGCATCCCTACACAAGTGCCTCCACCCAGCTCCCGTCAGTTCCTGCCCTTATGGACCATGTCCTGGTTTACTCTCCCGTGTGTTCTGGCACCAGCTCTTCGCTCTGCTCTCCTCTAGGTGGCAACAGAGGAGGGAGAAATACAAAGCCCTACCCTGTCTTGAAAGGAGCAAAAGAATGAGGAGCAAGAGAAAGAGAGAGAGAGAAAGAAAAATGGGATGGGGACGGGAAGAGATTCAAAGAGTTCTTCTTTCCTTGTTCTGCTGTCTTTGAGAAATAGTAATATTCTCGACCAGATGATATTAGCCAGCTCTTTATATTAGCCTTATTTACCTGATCCTTCCTTACAAGAAGGGATGGTGGAATAGGTTTCCAATCAGATCAGTGTTTTTCTCAGCAGTGGGATCAACCTCCTCATTTCCTTTATACCGAGTTCAGACCTGAGCAACCTCGCCACGCTGGAGAAGTAGCAGCCAGTAGTTCTCTTCTGGAGAACTCTCTCAGAAGAGAGCTGAGATGTCGGGAAACACTGTGGAAAGGAGGTGTAATATCTACATTAGTTTAATGGACACATACTTTCTGACACATCTTAAAGATAGTCTTGATAAAATGCCTATTTTTAAAAGAAACACATGAACTCTGGAATCTTGTAAGAAAGTACTATTACTTAGTGTTAAATTTTACTTAACTATTTTGGGGAGAAGGGGGTTTACCCTTTTTTGTACTGATCCAACACCTCCATGACGCAATACATAATAAACCAATTCCTGTAGATTTTGCTGTGTCATATGAACAGACAATTTTACACATAAGCAGTAGCAATTATCAATAACTGTGGTTCAGTCACAGTGCTATTGTTAAGGCTTTATCAGTGCTCCCAAAATACCATAAAATGTTATTTTCTTTTAAAAGATGGTTAGATTTTTGATAAGAACTAAAGCCAAAATAATTCTGCAAAGGCCTAGAAGTAGATAGATCTAACATTTAAGAAGGTAAAACTTCATAAAATATTATGAATTAATGTAAATAACTGAAAATATAGCATCTTTCATTTTTTAAAAAGGAATGTCCCTTGGTGTTTTTCTGATAGTGTTGTGAAGAACTGTGCACTACTAGATAAAAAACCAGATACAGAAATAAGGCAAGAAGGATAAGAGTCTAGAGCTTAAATAGCATTCCTGCAGCAACCAGACGCAAACATGACAAGGAAACATCACAATAGCTAGTCCTGTAAATAGCTGCATTGCCAAGAATGATTAAAAAGGGTCTAGGAATGTGTGTACGTTTAAAGTTCATTAGCAAAGAGAGGCAGAGAAGACTGCCATCAGTCATTGTAGGATGACACAAGTTGCAACAGTACATTAAGGATAATGCTAAATCAGGTTTTTCTATAGATTTGAGAAGGCATTAATTCACAGGTGTGATATATGCCTTTTGGTGACACTTAAAAGTGTATCCAGAAGGATATTTAAACTATATGGTGAGTTTAAATATACAATATTTAAACAATAAATACAAGCAGCAATCTTGTTGTAAACCAGCTGCAGAAAATGTGCTAACTTGGAGCACATGCCTACCGATGTCACCCAGATCTGTAGGGCCAGGGAACAGTCACTCAACAAAGACTGTTTGCCTAGGGGTCATGGCTGAAGAAAACAATCTCAGATAGATAGTTCCTGCACACCCTCATTCCTGCAGGTGTGTCAGTGATGCCAACTAAATATGCATGTTAATTTTTCTGATTTTGTGATGATATTGTAGGTTGGGTTTGAATATATAGAAGTCATACTTAAGAATTATGTGATTTTGGACTAAATAATAAAGTGAACATAAACAATGGTGATACAGAAAAATACTTTGAAGATTTCTTCTTTATCAAGATTCCTTTCCTTTTTGGACCCCATTCTTCACTTTTACAGAATTTAGCTGTCAGGATTCTCTGTTCCCTTTCCAACATGTTTAGGGTGCACTTCTTTTAAAAGCCTCAGTTTACTGCTCCGACATTCCAGTGTTTAGAGAGATTTCCAGGTGATATCTACTCTGCATAGCCTTCCCAGTTAGGTCCAGAACAGGTGCAAGAGATGTAAGCCTAGATCCAGGCTGTGAAGGTACAAAATCTCACCTCCAATTTCATTAAGACTGTCTGTAAGACTTGTTTATCCTTCAGGGTAGGATCTGACTGTACCAGAGCAGCTGGACAATATAAAAGATTGGAATAGAAAGTCAGTTACTGTCAGTCTTTCTAACACTAAATGCTATTGTTTTCAAGCTTTATTCGCTTAACTCTACAGCTTTATATGCCCAAGCCCCACAGAAGGGTTGTACTGCGCCTTCATGAGTGTATGAGGTAATTCTTGCCTTTGATGATCCCAAAAGGTAAATCAATAAAAGAACATATCCCACTGGCTGAAGCAGAATCTTGTTAAATTAGTAAAGAAGTGAACCCAAGTTTCTCCAGAAGGACATCTTAGAGAATATACAGAAGTGTCAAAGCAAAAATAATGAGATAATGTTTTCAGCCTAGTAAAGAAACAAAGTTATACTCAATCCTTACAAACGTATGTATTTTGGGAACATGTACTTTCCAAAACTCTAAGTTTAAGCAGTGTGTCCTTGGGCAGTCATTCTGCACGTTATGAAATCTCTACAGAATATATTTGTATACTTATCTATGACAGGCATCCTAATAGACTTGTATGTGCACATTTATGCCTTTAACTGTAAGCTAAACAGGATGTAGTGCCGGTGTGGATTGTTCACACTGTTTAATTCTTAGCCTAGTCTCTGTTATTAGTTTGACCTTGACCAACTAGTTGTGTCCTAAAAATCCCTGAGGTAAAGTTTGGACATAGTGCAGATTAGAGATCAACCCTACTAGGAAAATTGAGAGTGCTATTTAGGCATTTCTCAGTGAGGTAAGAGAATTTGACTGCAGGACCACGAGTCATACTGTGCCAGATGGTTTTATCTGGCATTTGAATGGAGAATCGTATTCAATCTGTGCACCATTATAACTGAAACTTCTGTCTATTTATTTAAATTGAGATATGCACTGATCTTGTACTTTTAATTTAGACAAGCAGTCCTTTGCAAGTATTATAGCATTGATTACATAAGCAGATTCAGTTTCTCCTTCAGTTGAGCTTTAAAGTCATTCTTTAAAGCAGAGTAATTATGTGGCCTCTTTTGAGAGCTAGCAAATATCTATTAATTCAGCAGTATGTGTATATTGATCTTCTGATCTTAACCTGTTCTGTTTATTGTCCTTTAACGGAATTCTTCCATGAACATTAGCGCTCATGAGAAAGTAGGAGAGAGATTTATGTTACCTAAGGAATTTACGTGTATATATTTAAAGATTAGGAGTCCACATAAAGATATTACATCATTCCCATAAAAATTATACTACAATATGTCTGTGGATTTTATAACAAAGTACAGGATAATATAGATGTGCTCACCTAAGCATTTTTTTCACTTTAAGTAAGACTAACTACAGATACATTGTATTATCCATATAAATAATTAATGCAACATAAAGTTAGAAAGTACTGAAATATTTAGATTCGTGAACATATTTAGGTGGAAGTTACCATGCTTTGGAGTAGAAGCAGTTATTGTGTATTTTCTGCAGCATATACTAAAAATACCTCTGTAATTTAGAAAAGTAGACAAGTGCTTTAGGAAGTATTTCATGACAGGTGATTGGCAGGTCTAGTTCTGCCCAAAGTCTGTGAGTAAGCTGAAGTATTCATTGTAACAGATCTGTGGACCGTATCACTTGAAGGACAAGCAGAGTCATATTATTTCAAGGCATATCTTCAGAGGCAGAATGCAGAATTTTTCTGGAAGTGCAAAAAAGATGTGCATGCAAAACTTCTTTATGAAAAGCTAACTAGCATCTTGCTCATTATGTTCTCTGGGAGTTATTTCTCATTCAGGCTGGTACCACCATCATTTCTAACATTGGAAAGAGATTTGGAGCATGGCTTTGTTTTCCAAACAAATTGGTGAATACCTACCAGTTTTCAACAATAATCTTTTGTCTTTAATTCATTATATCTTCCTTAGAAACATATACAGGCTATGGAAATTTAAACTTCACCAAGGTCCAAGCAAGGAGGAAAAAGTGCTGGGCTCCAAAGGTAAAAAATGGTTGAGAGTATAAGGGTTGAGGAAGAAAACAATACTGAATGAGGAAAGGAAATTCCTTTTAATTTTTTGTGCTATAGTCTGTGCCTAATAGTTAATACAACCAGCACTGGCTTTAATGAAAGGTAGGTCCAGAAAGTACCTTCAAAATTATACTGATTCATCTCATAAGGTGTATGTCTGAAATAGAGGTACAATGAATAACCCTATAAAAATATTTTAATTGATAATTAAATAAATAAATCAGATAGTATGTTAAACCCAGGATTTCTATACTGTTGGCTGCTTCAGTGAGAGGTGTTAAATCCTAACCATTTTTGTGCTGGGACTTCCAGTACGAGATTGCATATCAGTGTTATGTCTGTATGTACTCATGCAGCTAGAGTAGATTTTTAATGCTCTGCAATGTTTACAGTTCATTGCAGTTTCTACTGAAGATTAAAATTACAAAGAGTTTTATTTTTTGTCCTTTTCCCATCACTTGATATTTTCATATTCTGTTAATATTCTTCTTTATAGAACACAATAGAGGTTTCTCATTAAGGAAATACCTCTTTTATTTTTCATGGTTCTGATTAAAATGCTTGATTATTATATCTAGAAAGAAAATAACTCATAAGAATTTAATGTATTACCATGAAGGGAATGGTGCTCCTACTCTTTGCAAATCAATTTCAATTTTAGAACTATTAGAGAAGATAGCAAAGCATTGTCTTTGTTTCTATTATCTTCATGACTCTCTTTGACTCCGATTCATGATTCCTTTAAAGCTTTTCCTGTTTTTAAACCTCAGAAGCCAAAGAAACCACTTTGTTTCTCGGTTGCTGTGTGAATTTGGAAAAAATAAAAAGTAGCTTTGGCATAAATACATTTATTTGTTGAAGAAAATATGGTACGGAATTTCCAGAACAGGAACAAAACCAGCAAAGAACTGGTGTGGATTTTAATTTCTGCAACAAGATAATAATATAAAATCATTTTAGTAGCAAATATATAAAATAATATACATAATACATGTTCTGGAATATATAATGTAATATAGTATATACTATACAATAAATAATGTAATATGTTCAATGCAATGAATATATATATTACTTTTGTATGTTTTCAGAAGTGGTATCACAAAATTGTGGAATCTCAGAGGGATTGAACTGGGAAAGGGCCTCAGGAAGTCATCTGGTCAAATGTACCTGCTCAAGTAAGGCCACCTACAGCAACCTACCCAGGACAATGTGCAGTCAGTTTTGAACATTGCTGGAAACACTCTTCCTGCTGTAGCCCAGGTACCATTTGTCTTCTTTGTCACAAGGGTCCTTTGCTGGCTCACGTTCAACTTGGTGTACAGCAGAACCCTCTGCTCCTTCTCTGCCAAGATGTTTCGCCAGTTTGTGCTGGTTCATGACATGTCCCTTCCCAGATGCAGAACTTTGCACTCTTCCTTGTTGAACTTTCTTGTTGAGAAACCTGTCATCCCATTTTTCCAGCTTGTTGTGGTCTCCAGGATGTCAGCATGACCCTATGGAATCAGCCAGTCTCAGTTTTGCACTCCCAGCACACTCATTAAGGGGACTCTGCTCCATCCTTCAGACAATGAGGTCAGAGTCCCATTTCAAGCCAATAGCAATATTATGGATGTAGCTCAATTGGTCAGTTCGAGTGAGATGTATAAAACATTGCACAAAATGTTGGAGGCCATGGAACC
>VZTN01014524.1:2321-20880 GCA_013400515.1 Erpornis zantholeuca
CTACCCAACTGAGTAAGTGAAATGATTTAGTTAAAATATGAGTCCCCATGAGAAGCACACATGGTACATAAACTGTATTAAACACTTCAGTTCATTTAAACCCTAACACTGAATGTTCAAAATAAACATTGTCTCACTGCTGCTTGGGAAATGCTATCTGTAATATCTTGTTATGCATAAAATTCTGCATGATTAAGCTTGCGATCTCCTCAATAAACAGGATCCAAAGGCTACAGAAAACCTTCAACTGAATTCAATTTTTTTTTGCATCAGACATCAAGAGAGATAAGAATTTTAATTTTTTAAAGTAAGATCAATTCCTTTGGCAATCATATCCATAGAAACTTAGGATAGCTGCAGAATCCCCATTTTTTTCAGAATGTTTCTTTACTTAATGAAGTAATTTTGCAGTACCTAGGAACATGACGTTCAGTAGTACTCCAAACCTTTACAGGTTCTAATGGAATATTTATCCGAAACAGCTATTAAAATAGCACTACCTGACAGAGAAGAGATTTATAAGACTATACCAGTTTCTCATTAAACTGTTCCACTGAAAAGCTGGTCAAGAGTCATACAGAGTTAAAAGAACTCAACACAGACCTTTCAGAGTCCAATCAGTCCATTGTGGATCCCAAGCAGAATTTTCTTGCCAAGAGCAAGAATCTACTTTTTAAAGTAAAACCTGAGGGCTATATAATATAATAAACCCAGTTCTGCAGCCTTCATAATCCAGTTAGCGTCAACAGGAAGTTTTCATGAGTAAGGATCCCGTAGTGTAAAGGTCATAAAGACATGAAATGTTACTCACATTTCATGGGGGAGGAAGAATTTAGAATACTAAATATATAATGCATTATGTGCATCCAATATAACTGTACTCACAGAGCTGGAGTCATGTTTAGATTAATTTGACAAGGGTTCTGTTATACTGAAAGAGAAGCAATCAGCTTCACCAAAATGAAAGAGGAATTAGCAGAGGGAGAACACAACAGTGTTCATTTTAAATATTCATAGGCATGCTGATATCATACTTGGCAGCTAACTGGAGAGAATCCTGATCCCAACTGAAGCATACAGTACTTAATTTACACACTGTGTAGTTCAAGTTTCCCCTTTTGCCCTCCCTTCACTCTTCCAAAGATGGATATTAATCTTCCTCACACTGAAAACATTAAAAACAAAGTTGTCTCCTTAATCTTCAACTCTTTCCAGAAACCAGCAGGGGTTTTTTACTGCAATTATCCACAGAAGAGCCTGAGATATGAAACTGTTCTTAAGAGCATGTTTAAATTGTACTATAGCTCACTGATGTGCTACTGTGCTAACAAAGCAATTTGTCAATAAACAGTTTTCATTTAGAAGCCAGAGTCTAAGAAGAAGAGCAGTGAGCACACAAAAGACTGAGAAGACACTGGGAATCAAGTGACATCTAGTGAAGAGAAAGGACAAATCTGTTCTCTGAGAAGTGAGCTTGAGATATCAAGAGTTTGGAGAGAAATACTAGAAACCAGGGTCTGAGGTTAGGAATGGATTACTATGTTGAATATACATCACCTAACTGCAAACTACTGAAACCAAATCAAAATAGCTCGCAAAAATCTGATGCTTGTTAGCTTTTTTTACAGCATTAAAGAATGGTATGAATAAGGATATATATAAAAATGTGGATATATACATGCCCTTCATTTCTGCAAATAATTTTGAAGAAAAAGTATTAGATTTTTGAATTACTGTAGTGAACCAGAGCATCTTCACCTCCAATAATTGCTTCGTGAGAAACACACAATTAAGCCAAGACACTCGCTGTCTTACATTTAAGTCAGGAGAAAAAAAACCCCATGAGGTACACCAGGCAAAAAAAGTTGAAGAACATGGGCTACGTACCCTTATTTCAAGTCAGATTATCTGTGTGTGTTGATACTTCAACAGCAGATGGTTAAGAAAATAACTCTGGCAGGACTAAAGAACTTTAGTTGATAGTGTTGAGATTTATTATTAGGCTTCCACCAAATGCCAACAGTATCACTAAATGCCAGTGAGTCTCTTTCAGGTGTTTATACTGTTTAAGCACGATCTTTTCAGTTTCACACTACTGCCCAGTTGCCGGCTTTAGATACATCAACCTGTCTGAAGTCGTTCAGTACATTCACCTTCCTCTTCCTCAATATTCTCTTTGTTTCTGTCTATTTAACATGTTTTCTGCAGTTTACAAAAGGGACTAACCAAAGATGCCCTGCACACCAGGCCCTGA
Organism: Erpornis zantholeuca; assembly: GCA_013400515.1. Classification (NCBI taxonomy): domain Eukaryota; kingdom Metazoa; phylum Chordata; class Aves; order Passeriformes; family Timaliidae; genus Erpornis; species Erpornis zantholeuca. The sequence goes on from VZTN01014524.1 coordinate 4,576, forward strand.
ACAATTACTATACGTTACCCTCAAAGGTAAAGATCACTTCAGCATCTTACTCAGAAGCATCCATCTACCCGTGCGCCTAGCAGTGCTTATTTACAAAATTCTGCTTTCAGTGTGTCTAAAAAATTTTTCATCATTTCAGTCTGCCTTATTAGCCAGTGTTTGGAGTTTACACTTTTTACACCACTGAAATGTTTTTAGAAACTCACATAGGACTATTTCTCACTATTCTAGTCTTTCCTCTATTCAGCATTGCAGACTGCTTTGCTGACACTGCTTAGTGGGGACACCAGCCTGTCCTCTAAACACACTCACAGAAGAGGCTGCAGTAAAAAAACTCACTCCCCAAAGGCAGAACCAGCACATGTGTTTCTTGTTCCAGTTCTCAGAAATGGGAATGAATTAAGCTCCCTCCTAATCTGGGCTGCCCATACCCAAAGGTATGGGTACTGGTATGGTAAAGGTATGGTACCTGGGCTCCCCAGGTACTTAAAGCTACCTCCTTAAGTCTGTAGGGTACAGAGTCCTCCCTCTGCCTCTATGTTAGCTTACCCCACACTTCAGCTGACTCTATGTTTCATTTCCAGCTATGGGAAATAATAATTTAAGATGAGCAACCAGTCACCACATTGCCCATCATCACATCAAGGTCAGGAAATTACTTCACCCCAAAGGTCATGCCATAGGATGTGAATGGAAAAAGTAAGAGGCCAGATGGTGAGTGGTCTGAAGGGAAAATGCTGTGTCGTTATCCATTTACAACAGGTTATCAACATACCTGACTACTGAAAGAACAAAAAGAATACATAGAAAATAGAGTAAATAATCAAGTACACTAAAATAAATAAGTTTCTCCTCAGTCTAGACCAAATCTACCTTCTTGTCACAGTCCTTCCATACTAGTAGCCAAAAAAAATCCACTTGGCTTGTTAGACAGTAAATTCTGTAATATAAAATTGAGCTCTTTAATAAGGTGAGTTCACTTCTGCAGTGTTCACTAGCTTTGAAAATAGTACAAAATAGTCTGCAGTTGGCAAGGGGATTTCCCTTACAACCTGTATATAAACATGGAGAATGATCATTTATATGGGGCTTCCACAAAAAAAAATACAGCTATTTTATGTCACTCAGAAATAATTGAAGACACAAGAAATTTGTAGTAACATGTCAAAAAACACTGAAACTTAAAAAAAGGAGTTAATATGTTTGCAAGTGTCTTTTAATAAGTGAAGAACAATCTGAAGAACTATGTTCAAGACAAGTAATTTGTGTCTAGGGTTTAGTACGGTTGCTTTATTTATGGTGCAAAATTGACTTTAGTGCCATACAGCACAAACTTTGAGAATTTAATTTATGCATAAATTGGGTAGTTTCTGCATGTATCCTTATACCGTTACAGTACAAAACTCTTTCACACATTATTCTGTTTCATTCCCCCAAAGCTTCTTAGAAGCAAAGCTGATATTATATATATCTAAAACTAAAATGCTCTGCCATCTGTATTTTCTCAGAACCAAAGGTTTGGGGTTTTTTTCAGGAAGAAAAGAAAAAAGCTAACAAGGTATTTAATCTAAACATTTGAGTAGAACCCAGATGTCATAAATTTAGGAAGGCATATGTATATGGGGAAAAGGGATCTCCTTTTCCCTCCTTTTCACATCCTCCTGTGTACTGCATTCATAGAGGTATCTCCCATTAGAGATCCCTGCATCAGAAATAGGAAGTAAAACTAAACTGAATTATATGAAAAAATTGAAGGTCTTACAGTTAACTTAAAGCATCTCTCCCACACATAGCTGACAGACCAAGTCCTGTGCTTTATACAAAGCCCTAGTCTCTGTAGCCCTAGTCTATGCAGACATTACTTGCCCCATTTTGGGGTATTTCGTGTTAGGACAATAGCATGGAACGACTTACCAGAAGGAAGCAGAGGCAGAACCAAAGCAGAGAAGAATACAAGAAGCAACAAAGAGTAAAGAGTACACAGTCATCTAGTTCCTTCCAGAAGTCAGCAAATTTGTTATATAAATAACCTGATACCAGGCAAGATGCAAAGTGTCAGACAATACCAGTGGGAGACACCATAACACATTTCAGCAGACTGGAGAAGACAAAGCAGCTAGACTGGGAAGGAATTCAGGACAAGCAGATGCAGTGTTGCTGTCTCTGGACTACCTCCAATACATCCAGGTATAGACTACAGCCAGAAAGGTGACTCAGAAAGGAGACATCCTAATATAAAAATGAAACCAAGAGATTTTAGCAGCATGCTAAAAAAGATCAAGGACACAGTCAAGAGGGTTAACAGCAACAAAGGGACAAGCTTCTGTGCTGGTCACACACAGAGAGAAAAACAATTTAGGAGATGGCAGAGCAAAGAGGCAGTAAGTTGTGTGAACAGGAAAAAAAAAAGTTTTGAACTGCTCTGCTGAAAGAAGGCAAAATGTACAATGATGAGAAAGGGTGACCACATGGCTGTCAAAGGAACATGATCAATGAGACACAGCTATTCTGACAGGAGCACAAAGTGAACTCGAACAAAATTCAGGTCTGGAAATGGGAACCAGCAGCAAAAAACTGATGGATCACCTCACTAAAAGGAAGGGACTAAAGATGAGTAAAGGATTACATGAGAATCAAGGGAGAAGCAGTGGAAAGATCACAGAACAGTACAGGACAGCAGATCAGAAGAATGGTAGAGGACAGAGAACACAACATCGGGTAACACAGAAGAGGTTTGAGGAAAAAAATAGTTGTTCCTGATCTCTCATCATTTAATCATTTGATAAAAGTGCGTAAGGAATCAGAGCACGAGAGCAAAATGATATAGAAATCATCAGCAGTGAGCTATGAATAACAGGACACTTCTGAGATCATTTACAGGCAGCACAAGAATATGTGAAGCCAGTGAGCGCAGGATCACCTGAAGATAAGGAGACTGAGGAGAACAGTAAAAACTAAGTCGCTGTCCACCATCACCTACCAGGCAGGACGAACAGCCACCAGCCAGCCAGGAACACAAGCTTCTTCCCAGGAAAACAATTGCTAAATATACTCAAACAGTGACCTCTACTGGACACACCACAGAGTACTCGCACTGGCAGCAGAAACACTCCAGGTACGAGCACATAACGACACAAAAGCTATCATCTCTCAACAGATTGTTCCAAATGACTGCAACGTTAATCAACCACCACTAGCAGGTAATGCAAATAACTGTTATAGTAGTTACAAGTCAAAGACTTACTACACATCCCAAACTAAGTGAAAATAAAACAGGTTGGCAGCATAATAGTTGCACACGTATTGATGACAACCAGCACCCACACCTGCTGTCAATGCTGAAGAAACCTTTAATATCCCAGCCTGTTTTTCAGTCACATCTTCCCCTCTGTGGCCTTTTGGGTGGGAATACAGACAAACTGAGCTTCTGAAACCTCTTCAAACACACTTCCTATTCACAATGTAGTACATGGACTTTAATTGTCAAAACTTCAGCAGCATGCCAAGTAAGTATTTCCCATCCCATACTAGGATGTGAAATTTTGTGTATGTTTTAAGTGGCTGGAGAATACCTGAGTTAGCCTACCTATCTAAAGTCCAGAACGTTCAGTATCCCTTCATACTTTATGGCAAAATAGTAATCAAAAGCTGCTCTGCTAGGAAAAAAAAATCAGGCAAGGCATAAGCCACATTTTTATGCTCTTATCAGTTTTCTTTATAAAGAGAGTTTTCTCTGTTGCTAGTTCTACTCCAATTATTCCTCACTTACAAGTCTAGTAGCACAAGGGGACCAAAAGCTGAAACCTAATTTACCGGCTGTCTTCTGCCAGCAATGGTACTTTTTTCCAGTCAAAGGTAGCCATCTGTGGTTCTAGCACAATCGATTTATAAATAAAGTAAAAAATAAAACCCCAAAACCCAGGAGCCCTCAAGACATGTGACAGACAAACCCTACCATCAGCTGGGAAAAAAATCCTCATCCTGACTCCGATGATCTATTTTACACTGTCTCCCAGAGCTCCAACTCATTGTGCTTGAAATTATATAGGGCAAGACCCAGATTAAAAACAGACAAGTAGGGTAATATCCCTTCCTCTCCCTGACCCGGGCTGCCCAGAATCTCAGTGTTGTGCAGCTCCCAACCTGTTCCCCAGAACCATTATTAAAGCATAAACTCTAGCTGAAGCGCTCTGAACAAAGTAAGTAGGTCTAAGCTTGATTTCAGAAACTTTTATGACAAATTCCTTAACACGTGACTGGCACTGCCACCCCAGCATGAACCACAGAGCAGCAATGTGAGAGGAATCATGGCAGCTGGCCCTGCAGAACAGGCAGATCTACACCAACACCTGCACAGAGGCATCAGATGAGCAAGTGGCCCAGACTGCTGAAGACTTCCAGATACATTTCACCTGAACTTGAGTGAAGCAGTCCTAAGTAGAAATATATAAATTTCTAAGAAGCATAAATATCCATAAAAATTACTACTGTTGCACAGATGATGCAGAAACAGTATTTGTGGCTGACCAAACTGATCCAATGTGGTTTCTACAATAGTATGTCCCGTGGCTCAAACTCCCTCTGTGCCCCTCTAGGACAGCTACCCTAATTCCCCACCACTATTCATGTCCCAAAAATGATCCTATTGAGCAGGAGGGGAATGTTACCTGTATGTCCCTCAGCTAACATCAACTGACACGGAACAAAACCAATTTGATCACATCTACCCAAATTAATCCATCACACTGAAGGGCAGATATCTATGGTTCAGCCACTCATTTTCACCAATTTGAAGAATATTTGTTAGGACTTCTATTGCATTTATTTTGATGGTAGCCAACATGTTCAGAAGACATCTGGGTCAGGATCAGACAACCTATACAGGCTAAGACTCTTGAATTTTGCTTCTCACCAATATACTGGATAGAATGCTTTAAAATGACTAAATGAAGGAACAACAAACTCCCAGTAAAACATATAGCAACACTGGCCTCTATGTCTACATTGTGCTAAGAAAAAGCACAAATATTCACTTTCCTGCTTTCTGCTGGATTATCAAGAGACTCTACAGAGGAATCATCCCAGCTTCATCACTTACACAGCACCTGGTTCAACAGGTGTTGAATGTGTGCAGAATCACAGCTATTTAGCTTCACTGAGAGTTTTGCTTCTCATTTTGAAGCACAAGAAGTTCTCATCAAGCAGCAAAGGACAGAGCTTTCCAGCTGTTTCAGAGCTGTTTCAGAAGTCACCTAGAGCAAAAAAGGCCAGTTCAAGACTCCTCCATTAGCACCAGATAGCAGAAAAAAAATCAGCCTAGTACAGATCCAGAAAAATCAATGTGGACTTGAGTATTTCTGATAATGAATGATTTAGATACATAAATGCAGTACAAATGGCACACTAAAAATATTAACAAAATCCATGCCACAAAAGTATTCTGATTAGTATGATGGATTTAATAGAGCAGTCCTCATACTTGCTAATGAAACTTTACTTTATTTTAATAGTTTTCTGGCAAATATGTGAAGTAAGTTTACATAAAAATATGCATATCCAGTTTTTACATTTATTTATTCTTTCAGATAGACATATTTATTCTAAACAGCAAAAAATAGCTAGCAGAACACTCATTTAAATGGCAGAAAACTAGTAGAAGATGCTAATATGACCTTAGTGTAGCATGTCAAGCGTCACTGCCATCAGCTTCCTAGTCATTTTAAGAAAAATCTGCTAAGACAATTAATTACATAGCTTAAAAGATTAGGTCAACAGTGTCAAATATGAGAATATGAACTTGAAATTTAGCCTTTAAAAAATGTGTGCTGTCTATTTATGTGTCTACACCCATTTGTGAAAGAAGAGTAAGTTTCAGACTTGATTAGTTACTTCTCAGGAGAAGCAGTGGTCTTCCCATCCCACGAAAGAAACCCAAACACAGCAATTAAAAAGGCTGACAGAATCCCTTGGCTGAGAGAAGGCATATACTTGCAGTCTGCTGATAAAATGGCTACTTTAGGAGAAAGCAGTTAATTGAAGGCTGAGATTGCATGTTATGTAACACAACCTTATAGTCAAGGCAATCTTTAAACTGGTATTCTGAAAACTAAAACTGCTTTAAGCATATACCATACTCTGGATTTTTCTTGAATAGTTACAGCCAATCTGAACACATCATTCCTGGACTCTTCTTAATACTCGACCCTTCCTCCCCCAGTCAGGTCTGCAGCTAAGACTCAGCTAGGATGCAGGTTAGCTACTCAGCTTTTCAGTGTGGAGCTCATGCTGAAGGACATGCCCTCCCCAGGCTCAGATCTGAGACAGCCAAATTTCCTGTGATTCAAGTCTCCATGCAGGAGCTTCAGCCTGTCTCCTCTTCTTCAGAGCAAGGCAGACACCTGCTACCTACCCAGCCAGTTGTGTGTTCAGCTGAGATCATCCTTTAGCTGTGTAAAAGTTTGTAAGGCACCAGGTGGAGGAGCTGATTCACCGAAAGTCTGTTAGACTTCAGAAGTTCTAGGAATTTTACAAATCTCAGAGAAGGAATAGTGAAGTTTACAAACAGTAACATTTCCAATTAATTTCATCCTTGTGCCAGGTAAGCAGCCATTCCGACAGAGATACCAGAGCAACTCATCAGCACCAGAGAGAAGCTTTGCCTGTCAGCACTAAAGTACCCAACCTTGGGTGAGCTGTCTGACCATAAGCATAAGACAGAGGTATACAGAATGAACTGCTACCTCAAGGTGCCTGCAACCCTCCAAAGGCTGTAGAGGAACCTGGAGTGGCTGAGTACAACTAACTGCCTAGCTTTAGGCAGCTCGAGTTCAGAGACAACCACCTCCTTGCAGTACCTGAGGGAACATATGGAAGTCACAACTGGGTGGCCCCACAGCCCAGCTCCACCAGTGGCTGATAACAGATGCCAGATGGCAATATGCCCAAAGAAAATCTACCATAATCCTTCTCAAAACATTCTCCCAGCTTTAGGCTATTTTTAACTTCATGGCCTTCTAAACCATGGACAGATCTGTATGTTTAACAGTGATGCACTTTGGATTTTCCCTTCCTTAACTGGCACATTAATTTACCCATCAGTCATCATTTACATGGCAGATGGCTGGAAACTGTTGATCACATTTGGAATTAAATTGAGAATTCTTTGAAAACTACAATGGGACAAATAGCACAATGGCAGTCTAGAGGGCACTACACCATCAGAAGAAGGGTCCTGAATAACTAATTCCTACTTCTCACAGCCAGTAAGTGCACATAATTTTATCTATTTACTACTACAAACCCTTTAAGCTACACATTAATACCCAATGAACTGCATCCAGAGAAGTGCTTATGTGCCAAAATCAAAGGATATTTGTTTTTCCTCATGCTTGATCCTCTACAAATGCTCAGAGACTCTAGTGACACTTTTGCATTAATTCATGTGTTTTAAATAACACATACTACCTTACATCTCATACAGCAAGAAGTGTATTGTTCAACAGGCTGGGTTTTATTGGTTTGTTTGTGGTTTTTTAGACCCATATCAATTTGTAAAGATTTCCTTTGATACACCCCAGAGCACCTACCCTGTCCTACTGGCAACACACACACACACTTTATTGGTTCCATTCCCCTCCCCATTTCATCTCTCCAGTTGAGTTTCAAACAAGGATGGACTGGTTTAGAGAGAAAACCACTGGCACATGCAGAGAGCAGACAAGAACAAGAACATCAACAAAACCAACACTTCTCTTTAGAAGATGCACAGTAACAGGGATGAGACCAAATTCACTGCTTGAATTTCAACAACCAAGAAGCAGGAATGTTTGCACAAGACACTGGTAGATGAACCACAAAAACAAACAAACAAAATTACTCCCAACCCACAGAAACTTCTGCCTTGCAAAAGTCAGTCTGATATCTGCCTCTGCCAAGCTGTCTCGTATTTATGTTGTTCTCAACATGCTATTCACCAACACCTCACTTAGGGGCTTCTTTACTGTGGGAAGCAGGATCCACAAGCTGAAGGTGGTGTGCACAGTATGACCAAGAGACAACTTTTTTTTGGACAGAAATATGTTACTTGACTTCCCTGCCTGATGCTTACATTCAGCCAGCCTTGCTCATATATGTTTGGTTATAGATATAATGCACTGCAGTTATAATTTCCTTTGCTTCAGTCAAATTCATTATCCAGTCACTAAAATGCAAACTGTATTGTTTCTGATACAGTTAAAGATTTCAAAAGTCCTCACCTTAACATAAGGACTTCAGAGCCATGGTAGGAAACCGATTTCTGGCTGAACTGGTTACAAGACTGAGAATTACAGATCTTCCAGTACATTGCAGGTCTGTATTGAAGCTGGAAAGGCAGGTTGAAAATGGCTGCTAAGTCACACCCTCAATCTCTTCACTTTTAATGAAGTACTAAGCAAGAAGCACCATTCTTAATAGTGACACTGCACTCTATATCAAACTAGCAGTGTCAGCTTTCCAGTATTACTAAGCTGCCTGCAATGAAGTCCAAAAACAGGAATATACTTACTTGTAAGCTTGTTGTGACTCAGAACCAGCTGTGTGATGTGAGACAGCGTAACTGCAAATGAAGAGAGAAAGAAGTTAGTTTATGGACATGGAAACTGAGAGCTTGTATCTACTTCAGCTGAAAAAAATAGTAAAGTTATTCCATCCACTTCAGTAACTTGATTCATGTGCACAACTTGACACAACTTGAAGAGCTTTTACTCACAGATACAGCACCTTGTTTCAGCTAATCCTTGAAAAAGCTCATGACTTAACAGAGGCAAATATAACCTGTTAGCAGAATGAAAGCAATCACTCAATCACTCAAAGGCACCATCAGATCAGAACGTTCAGTGTTACAAAAAAAAAAAGCATCACCACAGCTCCCTGTGCAATTGCAGGTTGTGAAGGAAGGAAAGGCAGGGAGGAGAAAGGAAGAAACAGTGCACCCATTCCAAATTTCTCCTAAAATGTGAGCATTTTAAGTACTGCCTGCATCACGTCACAATGCAGAACAAGTGGATGGGGAAAGAAGCCCACAGAAAGTCTGCAAGAGTATTGCAGGAAAATCATCACTAAAGGGCAGACAAGAGCAGCTTAGAGCAGAGCCATGAGCTTTAAAACATAAAAGGCACATCAGCATCTGAACCATAAGCGACTATTTAACATCACTGAGTGCTTACCCATACAGATAAATACAGGATTGCAATTTACCCAGAAAAGTGAGAGAAGATACCAGAGATAGTAACAAGCTTGTGAACAAATGCCCAAGTACATTTGTTTCTCTTGGTTTAGCCATTTTATTAGCTGTGACAATCAGTCAACATTTCATGGGCCCTTGATATCCAAGTCTGACTAACAAGAACACAACCATCAGAAGGGCAGCCCTACTACTTGCCATCCTGAGATAAGAAGTGATCTAGTCTGATGTCTCCAATTCCAAGGCAACTTAATCTAGATTACAGCCAAATCCAAACTGACATCACCAATGCCAGGGAAAAAAAACTGCTTTCCTGCATTTAACTTCAGAAACAAGTTAATCTATACATAGAGGCTTTATCTAGACCTCTGAGGCTTTAGCTAGACTTAACAGCATGAACAAAAAAATTTACTTAAAAAAAAATTCATGATTGGTTTTGGTACTGTACAAAGTTGGTTCCATTTCACTTTGCTTTTAAAAGCAGAGAAGTTGAACTGAAGTGGCAGAACAAGACCAACTAACACCACCTCACCTCCATACTGAAGAGTCAGCATCATGCCATGGGCACAAGGACAACTGGACCCCTGCATTGCTTCTGCCTGGCAAAGGTCAGCAACACCCAGGCTGAAATGTGGGTGCAGCCACTGGGAAGTCAAACTCAGATACAGAGTATGTTCTAAGAGAACTTGTGCACTATTTCCTTTTCTCCTTCAAAGTTGATGCTTTTTTGGTTTATTAGAGCAGAACTAAGACTGAAGATGCCACCACACTTCTGTGGCCTTGACTAGTTCATTCTAGTTTTGCATAGAGCTTTGCCAGTTTCAGAGAATCCAAAATTCAGATGATCTGTTTTTCATTTTGTTGGAGTCCATAATGAATTTCATTAAAGTAGAACCATCCCCACCACACACCTCTTAATAAAAGCAGCTAGAATGACTTGAGAAACTACATGAAGAAGCTCAAATTTAGTTCATATATACACCAACATGATTGGACTTTCTTCACTCTTTTCTGGCCACGAATCATTTTTTCTATGAAGAAGATATGACTTCTGTGATTATTTGTTAAAACTAAGGCTAAACATATACAAGGTATCAAAATAAGACAAACTCTTTTAATAAGAAATTGTAAAATCTTCCCTTGTCTCACTATCTGAAAGCATTAAAATCAAAATCACAGTTCACATAGACTAAGAGAAGCGTTTAGGATTTTGTTTCTGTGCTCAAGATACAATTCAGTATTTAAAAGAAAAGCGTACTAAATAATATTTAACTCCTGCAAAAAGCCAGCCTCTTCTAAGGAGACACCACTTGCATGCAACTTGCTTGAAGCACAGAAGCATCAAGTCACCGAACTGCACTAAATGCTACACAGCAGCACACATGCGAGTACTGCTTTGGATCAGTTACAAACTGAGCTCAGAAAATGAAGTATTTTATTAATAGAGAACATAAGCAGACCCTGATCTAATCCAAGTGTTTGCACATGGTGAACCTCTCCTGCCACAATGTCATCACTGTCTGTGCAAAGGAAGCGTGGATGCTTACCCAAGGGCAATGAAGCTTTGGGGCTGTAGACTTTGGTCTTCTGAGCATCAAACTCCTGATGAATTTAAACACCATACTGTTCTGTGCATATTTAAAGGTAAGCCTTTTGACTACACCATCAAGCCATGTGCACCACTGGCCTTTACTGACATAAGGTTAGAAGCATTATTCTCACTACTCCCTCTCCTTTTTTGTCCCATTAACTGTGTTTTTCAACCGAGACTATTTTCAGAAAGGTTTCTTCTCTCATATCTATACAGAACAGAACAAAGTCCACGTCAAAAATTTCAAGGCAAAAATCCCTAGACTAAAGACATTTGAATCTGTATTTTACTGTCCAGATTTGACTGAAGCCTAGACACCTTGTCTGAGACTCCACCATCAGTCAATCCTGATGCATGACAAAATATCCCATGGCATCTTTGACCAGCAACAGCAGGCTGACACCCCCCAAAGGAGCAAGAAAGGCTACACTCCAGTGCTATTGTGAAAAGAGCAAAGGTTTAGGTGTCTGTGCTCTGGACTACTTCCAGCAGCATTTTAGACATATCAAGACAAAGAGATTCTTCAGTCTTGAAAGGTCCAAAGCTCCTACCAGTTCAGAGACAAACTTAGAAGCATTTTAAGAAAGGGAGCCACGATAAGAGAGTGGTACTTGCTCACTCCTTACACAAAGGCGAATTTGCTCACTTACATTAAACTGACCTATGTCAAACAACCAGCCCCTGGAAATGCCATGTTTTCCAGTACACTGCCACATGCCTGCTCTTGTGAAAAGGACTGTGTTGTGGGAACAGATGACTAAGATTTACCTCTCCCTACACATAAAGTCATTCTGTAGGTCAACTAAACTGTCAACTCTGATAAGATATATGTCTTAAACAGATTAACATCCCCATGAAACATCTAGAAGGCTAAAGGGGGCCTGGTGCAGCAATTTTGATTTGGATGTACACAGTCCAGGTAAGCATAACATACTTAAGGTCAGATGACTCAGCCCAAGTACCAGTCTCCCAAGAATGGAAGGGCACTGAGATTCCCGTGGGGAATTGCTATAACCTCTCCATGATGCCACTGGAGGAGCTTCTGGACATTGCCTTACAATATAGTCATTATAGTAACAATACAGTCATTAGCATACAGGCAATAAGTTACTGTGATTTCATGAATGCATCAGATATCCACACAGAAGTTTGAGGGTCAGGATAATACCTACTGCCAGAGCAATTTACTTGCACAGTAATCACAAATTCTCATTATGGTCCCAGTTCCACAATTACTTCAAAACAGAGCGAGTCAAAGGAAGAATATTTAGGTTCTTCCATTCTGGCCCTCATATCAAGTCTCTTCATATACTGCTGCCATTAGCTTTACATAAAATATCTGGATGACAATAGTCAACCTAATTCTTAAGGAAAAAATAAAACAAATAAAAACCCTCTCCTTCAAAAAAAAAACCCTCAACCCTGACAAACCAACCAAACCAAAGTAAAATAAATTAGAAAAAGAAAACCTACACCCACAAAACAGGAAGACCCCAGTGACTTTGCTGAGCTAAGATAAGACACCGCCTGTCCCTGGAGGAAGTTAATGCAGGATGAGCATTACAGTACTGTTACAAGTAGCCTGCCTCTCCATCTTCTGTCCTTTGGTTATTTTAGGAATGAACAATTTTATCAACACTAACTTTCTGATAAATAATTCTACTCATGTTAATTCCTACCACACAAGTATGTACTTTATGCAAAATATGAATAGCTTACAGATGGAATGTTAATGAGAGCCAATTAACACATAAATAGGATTGCATCCAATATTCCTTCCCTGACAACAGAGCAGATGTCTCAAGTTATTTGGGCAAAATAATTTCTTCATTCTTAGCTTCTCCATACCAATCACTTAAAAGACACATAAATGGGACTGGTCCATACTCTAAGAACAATCCTATAGTTGTTGATGGCTGTTCAAAGTCCTACCAATAAACACCCCCAATGCTTTGCTGTGCCAGGGAAAGGGCACATCATTCCCTACTTGCTGAACCTGCTTGTTCAGCCTACGGGATGTCTATTAATGCTCTCTACCATTACCTGTCACAGTGGGGGCTTTATAAACAAATGTCATCTATTTATTCCACAATATGAAAGCAAAAAACCCAAAGCAACACAATAGAACACTTCTGCAGGGCAAGACATTTTTTAACACAATTTATGTACAGATGATGCACAACTATAATAGAGATGAGCACACAAATGGTGTAACTGTTGTTTTATCACATGCTGGAATAATAATAAAAGTCTTTAACACTTAAAATTGTGTCACACGATCTTTGCATCACAAGCTAAAGAACAGAACATTTGGATCAAAGGATATTTTTTGTCTCAAATAAAATCTCTTTTCTACAAAACATGTCAGAAAAAGGGTTCTCATATTACTGTTCTGAAAGCATCAAAAAATTCATATACTCTCAAGAATGGCATTCTAGTTTGAACTTTAAGTCATTAGGAGAAAACATGGGAGTGCCTGGATTCAAGGAATATTCCAAAAATAGAACTCTACTTCTAATGACATTATTGAACTCCTGATTTAGAAGTGGTTCAGGGACTACTTAACTTTTCTTTCTGAGTCTGAACGCCACGTTGTAAATAAGCTGGTAACCACACTCTTTCTTTGCTAAACATGAAAGAGGGAAGAGTTATAAAGGTTGCCAAGCTTCCAGGTCTAAGCTAACTTGTCAATCTCCCTCCAGATAGAAGTATTTCATCCTTAATGGGAGAAAGACGCTGGTATTTGACAGAGGCAAGTTTTTTCTGTTTTGTCTCTCGCACAGCTGTTACAGAGGGTAGAAGTCAATGCAAAAGAAAATCAGAGTGACTGCCCTGTACTGCAGCAAGTCATTCACTAGACTGAAAAGAGAAGCCAGAAGAGAATCATATCCAAGACAGGGCATATATTCCCCTTTGCTCCTCTTTGCCCCCAAATAACACCAGTTTTCCTTATCACTTACACTTTGCTGTGTTTTTTTTCTAAACACACATGACAAGAACAGGGCTACACCTAAAGAAAAGGATTGACTGGCACACTGAACAGATGTTACACAGTATACTTCCTCCAAATCCTCATGCCTGTGTTAACCCTAAGTAAACTACGTTGAGAAAGCTTAAATACAAGCTCACTAGCCACTCTGCAGCAAGCACTCAAATGTGCAGTGAGATAAGACTCGGTCCTTTCCTTGAAGAGTAAGAACTATAGGGAGAAGCTTACCTTGAAGGGAGATTTGGCACCTCTGGGCCAAATAGCAGCATTCACAACCACTAAATAGTGAGACAAAATCCTGATCAGGGGCTATTGAACACAGTAACTCAGGCATATCTGCCAACCTACAAAGTCCTTAAAACTCAAATAGCCAAAAACCGTTCTCTACAATCATCATCTAAACCTGCCTTAACTCTCAAAATCTACTGGTGGCCCTCTTTAGAGACTAAACCCTGTGCAAGAAGAGTCACTGGGCATGAATAGTGATGATTGCTTTTAACAGAGAACTTTACTTCATGAAAGGAAAAAAAAAATAGCTGAAAAGGCAAGCTTTAACACTGCCATGAAAAGGTATGCAACACAGAGAAGGAAAGGTATCAAGTCGGTCTCCTTTAGCTTACATGCCAGTTCTGAGAGCCAGAGAAATCCCAAACACCCAATCTACATTAGAAAACACCAATTTGGAGTCAGATGACAGGGGTTTGAAAACAACAAGTTCGACACTTCCTCAAACCATTACCAAAAATTCAGAAGTAATACCTATTCGTTATTTCTTATTTGGCGGAAAGGTATTCCTTCTCCAGAAGGCATGGAGATAATTCATGGTAAAATAAAACCCAAAACCAAAAAACATGACTTATGTGTTCTTTGTCAATGAATATAACTGAAAAAGCAATTAATTTAACAGAAACCAGCTGTCATTTCCCCCTTCCCTAACTTTCATCTTCAATTGAAGAAGGCCCCAAATCCCCATGCTAGATCAAGTCACACAACGTGCACCAAGAATATCTGCAGAGACCCCTCTGATTCAGTCTAACTAGGGTACCACAAGTCTATATTCCATGTAGGGAGCTCCCTGCCAAAGATATTTCAGAGGCTTAATTAGCAACCTGGTATCAGGGAACATCTGGGGACCACCGTGTCCCACCTTGTGGTCCCTGGCCCTGCCTGAACAACAAACCTCAAAGAGTCTTTGTAGAAGGAAAGCTTTTTTTTCAGGATTGTCAATGTGCTTCAAAATTATCCTTTTTCCATGCTTGAAAGATAAAAGCTGGTTAATTAATTATGTGTCTAGTGCTAATAGAAGGCACCAAGTCTGCTTAACAAAAGCAACAGTACTCTGTTGCTGCCCCTTACACCTGACAGACCTAAGTAAAGATCTGAAAATTGATCTGTAATTAATGTGAGCTAAACACTACTTTGTCTCAAATAACTGCTCCTCCAATAGAAATGCAGTGACTATTTGAGTTCACGTACATGGTCCTTACACCACCATCTTCCCAAAGTTCCATGCACCACCCAGAAGCAGGACAAGAGTAAGTGCAGCATGAAGACTTAAGTACAGAACCTAGTTCTGCAAAACTGTACTTAAGACTTCCTCGTTATTGATGTGATTGAAGACACCTTGATGTGCTCCTGACTCTGCAGATAATGGTGCATTGGTAGTGAGCCATACCTTGCCCTGAGCTTAGATCTATCTTGAAAGAAGAGTTTCGCACATCTGCTCCTTGCTGCTATCAATTTTAACATAGTAAAGGGCTAAACCAGGATACAGTCAAGTTTTAAGTACATTGGTTGGTTGAGATTTTGCTTTTTTCCCCCTCACTGCATCATGCATTCAGAAAAATTTCAGCCTGTGGCACACTACAGTCACAACTTTAACTCCCTGAGTGGCTGTGCCATAACATCATGTGCTTAGCGAGGCAAAGACACCTGACTTGCTCTTTATTTATGTGTTCTCTGGAACTATAAGAGCATGTTGTTATTGGTATGCTGTATTTACTGTAAATTAACTACAGCAAATGTACCATAGCATCAGCATGGAACCACCTGTTGTGTTTCAAGAAGCATGTGCAATCATGTAATATCCAAAGCATGATGCTGCTGTATCTCTGATAGAGTATTACTGTCCTCTCCTTCAAAGACAGCCACGCGTAGTTGCAGGCTGATGTCACCCTATCCCTTTCAAAAACCAGTGTAGATGCTACTTGACTGGCATTTTTGTTTCAGTAGCAGGGCGAAGAGAGAAAGTCTCCCCATCAGTCAAGTGCCAGAATGCCAGCAGTGCGACAGGGAACGCTGAGCCCCGGTGCGGGGCTCCCCCGGACACACGCAGGGCAGCCTGATGCGGGTTTCACTTCGCCCGTGGATCTCTCCCCAAGCCCCCCCTGTCCAAAGGCCACCCCCGCACCGAAGAGTACCGGGGGGCCGCACCATCGCAGCGGGTCCGGGGCAGCGGCCGGAGCGGGGCGGGGCGGCCCGGACACCCCACGCCCGGGGCCG
>VZTN01014524.1:21225-60332 GCA_013400515.1 Erpornis zantholeuca
GCGAGCGGCCCCTCACGGACTCGCCACGGCCCGGAGCGGTGGAGCCGGGACTCTGGAGCGCTCCGGGGTTTAGAAAGGCTGCCGGAGACACAACACGGAACCGCCAAAATAACCTACACGAAAAAAACCCAGTGCATTTAACCAGCGGTTTCCATTTCTTCAGGTGCCTTCATGGATTTTGTAGTCGGCTCTAGTAGCAAAACCAGTCACAAGGCTGGGTTTTTTGAGCATTTAAAAGTGGTCTCGACAGACCTTGGTGCTCTACATACAGCTTTGCTGTCCAGAATGTTGTTGTGCATGTAACCTCTTCCATAGAAGTTAAGAAGCTCCAACTTACTGTGATTCAACAGATATGGAAGCTCATAGCAATTAATGACTAAATCTATAAAATTACCTAAGGCCGGTTACCCATTGAGAACCACAACTTTGGAGTTTGCATATGTACTCCATGGCGTTACTTTGTAGCCTAAAATTGGTATATACAGAAACCAAGATGATGAATATTTGCCTAAGACAGCAAATAAAAAACTTTCTGGAGGCGCAACTTTAACTTTTCCTTTTTTAGGAATGTAAGGATTTAATACCAGACTGCAAAACTGTAGCATGTTTCATCCTTATTGGATTTTCCTACCTTTACACTTCTGAAGTTACTGTCTGCTTTCAGGTCTTTCTTACAAGATACAACTGGAAGAACTTCCTTGTAGCTGGATTTCTCAGCAGAACCTATTGTCACTCAGATATACAGGACAGTGATGTACAGTTCCTTTTTTTGTCTGCAGAAACATTAATCTGGATCCTTTTCCCGTCTAAGAAAATGCCTTGACTGCCACCAGTCAGTTCCCCCAAAGACCTAAGTGCTAACATGTCTGCTGTTCTTATTTCATGAGAAATGATTGCAGGTGTCATTTAGTAGCAAAGGCCCAGGCAGATTAATTGCCTATAAGTATGGTCCTGCTTCCTTATTCCAACTAACAGCACATGTAACTCTAACAAGACACCCAAAAAACAGTCTTCATGGCTAATGCAAAGCTCACCTGGCTTCTCTCTGCCCCATCTATGCAGTAATCAATACATTGCATGTATTGATATCCACATTCTACCTCTACCGTAGAGGTATTTAATCACTCCCCACTTAATAAACATATTGTCATTACTCCTGTTCATCAGGACTGTGGGGGCTTTTTGCCATCTGCCTAATTTCATTATGCTGTTGATGTGGAAGGAGTTCATCTATAATTCACATCTTCTATGTGACCTTCTCTGGGTCCTGCTTGAGCAAACCTTTTGTCTGAGCACGAATTCATACCGCAGTCAGGCCTGCATTGCATCTGGCAAAGGGGAGTTGCTGTCAAGCCTTCCTTCTAAAGTTTCACAGCGTTTCATGGAGCACTGAGTACCAATTGTCTGAGAAGGAGTGGGAAGAAAGGTACACGAGCCACTGTCCAAAGGTCCTTGATCATGAAAACTGATTTTTCAGATTGTCCCTTCAGCAGTCATGAAGAGTAATTTCTTGCAGAGGGTCTATATCACTGCAGTCACCCAGTCTCCCCCCTCTTATACCCCCCACCTCTTCCCAGTACATGCAGTCACTCCAAAACCCCTTTGGCCCCAGATATCCTTAGCTCCCTCTATACCCCCAGCTAGAGGCTGGCCAGCCTGTGCCTAGGGACTGGCTAGTAGAGTCCTCACAACGTGTACAGTGCTTGAG
Source organism: Erpornis zantholeuca (assembly GCA_013400515.1). NCBI lineage: Eukaryota > Metazoa > Chordata > Aves > Passeriformes > Timaliidae > Erpornis > Erpornis zantholeuca. Next base: position 22,934 of record VZTN01014524.1, read on the forward strand.
CTCACAGTAGAGGCTTTTCCAATTTAGGTTTTGCTGTACCTTCTGGCTACTGATTTTTGCTTATGAAACAACTGTAAAATATCTTTGCTATCTGTCAGATCTCTTCTAAATCCGTCACTTGGCTTAAATGTTTGCAGAGCAGATGCCCGAGTTCTTTGCAGAGACTGGCATATGCCTTCTGTCCTTAGGACTGCAGGCTAAAGTAGGTGACTGTGAGGTCGATGGATGGCCATGACTGTGTGGCAGAGCTGCAGTTTTCCCTGTGGTGGTCAGAGAGGGAGAACTTGCCCCTGCAGTGGTGCCCCAGCCTGCTCCACCTGGACATTGAGGGCTGGACCTGCCTCCTGCTGGCTTCTCTCACTCTGCTGGGGATCAGCAAGGGGAGGAGAATCTCTGATGCTTCCCTTGCTTTCGCTGTCCTAGGTACTTCTAACCAAGGAATTTATGTTTTACATTATTATTCTATTTTTATCCCTGCTTTCCCCCTCCCAGAAAAGCTATGATAACGAGAAGCATTAATGCAGGGATCGCGTGTCACCAAAACCATGCAACAGCAACATGCCCCTGCAAAACCAGTTGTGAAGTGCTGGGCACTGCTACTACACATATATCCATCAACATTATACTCGCTATTGCCAGTGATAACTGGCAATATTAATTCTTCCAATCATTTCCTTATAAAAGCAAACTCCTAGAATTTGACCTCTATTTTTCTTATAATTTATTAAACATTTTAAACATTTATTTGTTAATAATCCTGTATTGTTGCAATTGTTTTGTATTAGGAACAATCCCATGAATTTTTGCTGCATTTTATTTTAATTAGGACTGCAGAATAATTCTCCAATTTTAGTTCAGCAGTTGACAAAAAATAATCACACCAAATTTGTTAATTCTGGTGCCTAGGACACGTATCCTGTGTTATTATGGGAAACTGAGACACCTCCTCCTTTGCTTAATGAACCAATCAAAAACTGTTTTTCAGTCAAAATTGCTTTGTAACTTTAAAATTAGCTAATGTTTTAAATTGACAAGCATCATGACTTCTGGCCTTTTAGGTGTAAATCTTCTGTCTCCCTTACTTCAAGTAACTATAACCATAAGAATATCTCATTGTAGTATTATTTCTCATTTATAAAGAACAATCCTGCCACATTGAAGGGCAATTAAAAATGTTGTTACAGACATTTTAGTGCTTATTCTTCAAATCCTGGTCTTTGGAGGGCTTATCATTCATATATAACTGCCTCATAAAATTACTTTAATATAAGAATAAACATCTATAGTAACATGCAGAAGATTTACATGGAACATAAAACCATGCAGGCTCTAGAAAGTGAAAATCTGCACATTCACTATCTGTGCTTTGTCATTGACAGAGGGAGGTTGTAGCCATGCAGTTATTACAATACAGACATGCAGCATTTACAACAATGACATTATAAAATAACAGTGTGCACAGACATAAAAGCAAAAGTTTTCATGGCAGTGTAGTGAGATGAAGCTATATTTCTTATTAAATACATAAATATACATTATAAATAAATATTTTCTTTTGGATTGTACACTGCAAAAAGCACATAGAAGTTTCATTGAATAATTCTTTCCGGATCATCTGTTTAGTTCTGCTTGTTTGTGTGAGCTGTATGTTCATTTTAAAGCAAGTGTTTTAAATTACTTCTTACCTTCCAAGACAGAAACATGGCTTAACAGCAGCTGTCTCCTTTAAGTACCTCCACTTTAATATGTCTGCAGTTGGTATTTTTGTTATGGCTCCTCATATAAAATGTTACAGACAGCAGTGTGTTACTTTGTTTCTTTGTTCCTTTGTTTTTTTAAAGAACTGGTTTGATAATTTACTCTAATTTTAGACTTTGACTATTTTTGGCGAGAGTCAGTTGGGCTAGATCAATTGAACCTTGTACCAGCAGCTTCATTCAACAGTCTTCATGAGCACAAAATCTCTTCTGGACCTTTTTTTTCCCCTCTAAATAACCTCATGCATTTTACTCATTTTTCAATGAAATTATGCATAGGTATTGAGTGTTTCCAACATTTAAAAATGCACCAAGCATTAGTTAGTTATTGTTAGATTAAAAAAAAACACCTTAAAAATTTATCTTCCTCCCATAGTGCTCTTTCATCTTCTCTTCTGCAGAATTTGCAGAATTTAAATGATTTTATAAATTATTTTATATTTTTAATGATTTTATAAAATTTGATAATGTGACAGATCTTGCCAACAGTAAGTATTTGTATAAATTTGTGTTAAAAATGTCCAAAAGCATTTAATTGCTTTGAAGAGAAACATGCTTTTTCTCTTCGTGAAATCAGTCTTTTTGAAGTGTAGATTTCCACAAACTCACCCGTTTAACTGGAGTTCCCCGCGAAGGCTTAAGGCCAAAGGCTGTTACCAGAATGGCCTCAGGCACACGAAGGAGACCAGAGCACGTCTCTGTTCCAGTCCCTAAGTCGGCAGGAGAGCAGCCTCAGTGCGGTGAGCTCGGGGACTGCTGTGTCCTCGGGCAACTTGGTGTCCTTAAAACGTGTGAGGTGGCACTGACGCCAGCCTCGAAGAGCCGCTAATGAACTTCATTCATTAAAATCACGCACAGGTTTCTGTTTGTCAGTTTGTGCTCTGTCACACCTGCAAAAAGGCCGAGGTTTAACCTGAGAACTTATTTCCGACAAGGCTGATCCACTTTTAACAGGATCAATGAACGTACCACAGAACGCTGCCTGCAGTGGCAGGGAGCTATTTGGAGGGACATATTCTTCCCTTTCCCATGTGGCTTCCAGCTGAACTGTGCTCTGGGCTGGTGAAATGCAGAAAATGACAACATTCTTGCCAAGCTGATTCTTGCCTAAAATCTGATGATTCCATATCCAGCCACCCAGCAGCAAGTAACAGCATCCAGATCTTGAGGGGATTCTCTGCCAGCTGCAGATTTGGTGCACCAACTCCACTGCGATTCACAGGAAGGTCAGAGCCACAATGGACATTCATAAAGCCTGTGATGCCATGTTCCACAATGGGGACAAATACAGTTCTCCTTATCTCTGCAGGCAAACCACTCAATCCATGTTTGACTGTACTTGGAGTTTCTTACACATTGCTGTCTTTAGAATTTGTTTTGTGGCTTTATCTCCGGACAGTTCAGATGTTTCTTTACTGCTTGCTATCCCCTGTAGGGAGTTTTAATGAACAATATGGACAACAATTGCATCATCCTTTGACTGCAAATACAACATCAGTTTGAGTGGACTCTCAGCAAAAGTTTTCTGGAGTACTAATCTGAAAATATTTCATCTGATTTTATGGTCTTTTATGTCTTCTCTTATTAGAAGACCTTTCTGTTCTGCTAGAAGCTCAGTAGGACACAATGCCTCCCAATTTCATCCAAATACAAATATTTCTGCTTTTTCCATGTTATACTTAGGTATGTTAGCAGGAGTATCACCTGTACATAGGCTCAGTTTTTCTTAGTCCTTGGACAATTATAAAATGCTGGCTTACATCTCATTCTATTGGCTAGTGGGACTTCATAAGTTTCTCTTTTTCTAATTTACCACCAGAGGATTTTGAGTTGTATTTTATAGCTTGTCCTTTTTGTCTGCTTTGTTTTTTCTACATTTTATCTTAACCAGAATATCTGCTTGCTCAGCTGTAATAAAGTTTTGTATGTTTGTGGAATGATGGCTTTTTTGGCATTCACTGGGGATTCTTCCAAGAGTTCCTAGATTTTGTTACAGCTGCCACTTACACTTTAATATAATTTCATAATTAGTTACTGGAATGATCAAATTAAGGAATGTTTTCACTGTGAGTGACTCCTTGTAATAGTTGTGAAGGGGGAGTTCTGGTAAGGCCCATGTTCCTTTGCTGCGGTCCAAATTTCTCTTGCCTGTCCATCACAGCTGACATACAGAAAATGAATTGGTCATTTGTTCTGGATTGTGACAAAAAAGGTTTCATGGTGGGAGTCAGTGTCCTCTGTATACCCTGTCAACAACATCTTTTATGTATGGTGTGTATTAGCCTGGGGAAGGGAAAAACTAATTGTAGTCAAAGGTCAATTGATATTTTTATGTCTGCCCTATTCTGAAGTTAGATCTGTTTCATAAATGTCTAGGAAGTTGCCTACAGGTTGTCTAGAAGAGTGACATAGTTACTGAAAGTCTCAGAAGTATTTTGTATTCAGTTGTAAAATGAACTTTGAAACTTGAAAATATAATTCAATAAGTATAACCACAGATATCTGTATATGTTGAACATAGGGCTCTGATCCTGACATTACTTCTTGATGTGGTTAAGATTTAGAACCATATCATGTCCTTGCTGTGTTAAACCTCAGTGAATGCTCAAGTACTGATTCAGCTGGGTTCTTATACCCAATGCACAGTATTACTGAAAGCTCTTCAGCACAGTTATGTGTGTAAGTGGTTGTAGGACAGGGACCATTTTTTAGCAATTTCTGATTTGATCTAATTTGAATAAAAATTAAGCTGTTGTTTTCAGAGATGCTTGGGACAAAGCCACGTAACTCTAGAGAACTAATTAAAGATGGCTTCATGTCTTATGTCCTCTTACTAACTTCATGTGTAAGTTTTATCGTGAGTAGTTCACGTTTTATAGCCTCAATTGTGAAACTTTGAAATTATGTAGAAGAATACAAAAAATATGTTGCAAAAGCTCCTTTTCCCAGTTGGGTAGGTAATGGTTTATTTTCAGTACAATGGGAGATCACGGGTTTTTTTTGACAAAATTTCAATTTCATAACAGCTACATTTACAGTAACTTTTAAAAGGTCTTACTTCAGCTGCAATTATCATCACTGGACTTAAAATGTCCTTTATGATCCAAAGTCTCTTCAGTATAGCAAGGAATGCTAATATATTTCTCATAAACAGTGCTTTAGCTTGTCCAGCTCAACTGGAATCCTGATGGTAAAGTCACATATTCAGCATGAAATTTTACATAGACTTGATGAGATGTAGCAGTAAATGGAGCAATGTTTGTATCCTAAAATGAAAGAAAAGAAAAATGAAAAGCTTTATAGAGCATCAAGATCCTTTGGAAGAGACAGTCAGAGAGTTAAAACTGAGGCACAAATTGGACCATAGATTGACAGTGGTCTCTGGTTACTGCCACTGTGTTTCTCCCTCAAATATTTAAATCACAAATACAACGAAGTACGGAGCAAACTTATTTGATGCCTTCCACTAGATGTCACTGTATGGTCTGAGTTGGAAAGCTTCTGAGGTGCCACACATGCCTTACGCCTTCACTTCCACTCATCTATGTGAAATTCATGCCAGAATTAGGGAAATGCCCTTGTAAGTGAAACAGTAAAAATTCCTTTTAACCACTTCTGGGGTGACAAAGGGAAGGCAGTACGTACCATGCCACAGTAGGGCCCGGCAGGGGGATGGCTGGCATCTGGCCCGTTGTAGAGGATCAGATAGTTGCTGCTGCAATCCCCTGGGTCATCAATGCTGATGAAATCAAAGTTCACTGTGACAATTCGTCCCCGGGGCACAGTAATGGCCCACTCGCAGTCAGTGTTGTTGTGGTAAGTCGCTGGGTACCTGGGACTGGCAAATGAGCCAGTGGTGCCGTACAGTGTTCCGCCGCATCCTGGAAGCAGACACTGTTAATTGGCCTAGAAGGCTTAGTTTCACAAGATAATACATGATGTAATACATTCTCTGATGTAATACACTCTCTGAAAAACAGAGAGGCTGAGCTGCGACAACTAATGTGGCTAAGAATGCTATTAAGTGAGAGATAAAACTGAGGTTCTAGAATATGCAATAGGCATTAGACCGTCACTGAACATTAAACCCCCTCCCTCAAATTCTTTGAAACAGGAACTGAAATTTTAAGTCTGTGCCTCAGTCAGTTCAGTTCCCAGCTACTCAGCTGGAGATGAATTTGCTGTGACTGTTTTTTGGCATGAAAAGTAGTGAATCCTCATCAGATAGAAAAATATACAGAACAGCTCAGAGAAATTAGTCATATTAAGTAAATCAAAGTCCATTTATACCAAAATTCAATCTTCAACAGGCAGAAGCAGATGACCTGGGAAAAATGCAAGTTTATAGAGTAAGAATGTGCAGGTCATGCCCAGATTGCCCTCAAAGTCTCCAAGAATTTTCAGCTTACTACTGCCGGAGATGGCATCTTTCTATTTAATAATGTTTGTCAGATATCTTCCATGAACTTGTGTGGAATTCATGTAAATTTGTAGCATGTTGTGGGCAGGAGCTCCACAGTCTAACTGCATACTGTGTCAAGAACTTGTTTGTTTAGTTTGTTTTGAACCTACAAGGTCCTGGCTTTATATGATGGTTGCTAGTTCTTCTATGGGAAAAGTCAGTGAACAGTTGATCACCATTTATGATCCAATATCACTCAGTTTTACAGACTTCAGTATTTTCTTAACCAGATTAAAAAGTCTCAGCATACTTCATACAGAAGCCTTTTTAATCTTGAGCCCTTTGTTAATCCTGATTTTTTATAAGGGGAAGAGACCAGAACTGTGCACATCATTCAATTTGTTTGTGTGCTATGGATTTATATAGTGGCTGTCTATTTCTTCTCTCTTCTTTCCCAACAATTTCTATAATTTTGCCAGTCTATTTGACTCTTAGTGAACTTTTGTTTTCATGAAACTATTTTACTCCTAAGATCTTGTTGAGCACTAAAAGTAAACTCAGTGCCCATATTTTTAAAGTAAGGTTAGGATTGTCTTTTTCTGACCACATTCTTTATTGACACTTTCTTACACTGAGCTTTACCTGCCTTTCCATCATTGGGTCACTAAGTACTCTGTGGTTATTCTGCAGTGCTTCTCATCTGGCCATGAGCTTTTCTACTTCCAGTAACTCAATGTCATGAAGAAATTATTACCCAGCTGTTCACTGCCATTTCATAAACCATTCACTGCACAGCATTATAGGTAGTTTATTTTCTTGAGGGAGCTTCCTGTCCTCTTCAGACTTAGCTGTGCCTAACTTCTAGGGCATATTACAACTGGGCTACTGGAGCAAGCTGAGTCACCACCACCACTCTGTGGATCCCAAGGTAGATGTTCCTGATATTTTCCAGCCTCTCAGTGAAAGAAGGAGCTCTTCATCTTAAGTGGACTGTATCATCTGAGGTTTCTAAAGTCTATATTAGGGGCAGGGAATTGCTTCCATCTCATGAAATGAATCTTGCCCCACTGGTCTTGAGGAGCAATTACCTCTCTCCAGTGACTGAGTAGGGTGGAGTGCTAGGGAAGGTCTAAAGTAGCAATGAGGCAGGGTCCAAAAAGACCTGAATTCCACATTGCTGCATTTTCATTCTATGCAGCATTATTTTGTAGCTACAGCCTTACCACTTGAGGATGAAGTCCAAGTAATTTCGTATCCATCATAAGCCCCTGAAAAATCACTCTTGAAATGAAGGTATACAACATGGTTTTGGGGGAAGATGGGACTGGGCACAGTGTTTCCACAGAACCTGCCAAGTAGTGGTGATTGCACATCACTCCCATTTCTGACCTTCAGGGGACACAAAAAGTACTGTCAACATTAAATTCCTATGCCAGTTATACACCAGCACAATTATTCACAGATACAAACACAGCACAAACTAAGTAGTGACTTGCATGCATACTATAGCTGCCATTTTAATACTGTTTTTTTCCCTACCACATATTCTTGTGTAGAAGGAAAAAGAGACCATTAACTAATTTGTCTGAGTTTTATAAGTACAGAACAAGTGTCATTAGAAAGAGGCAGCTAAATGTTATAATGTGGTGTATCTCCTGACTGAAAAAAAAATTACTTGACTAGTAGCTAAGATGTCCTTATGCAATTCAAGCCCATGTTTTGCCTTTCATAAGAAATGTTAATATTCCAGATGAAAAGATTAATTCTTTACCCTGCAGACCACTCTTTTCCCCAGTCACATTAAGGCACAGATCATATTACATAGTTCAGATTTAATCTGATTTTTTTTTGTACTCCAATAATGCTGGTGCTTAGACCTATTTCTTGAGACAGTAAAGAGGATATGAAAGGAGAGCTAAATAATGACTTTGCCACAGACATCTGACTTTTGTCATCTGACCAGTGAACAGGGAAATTGAACAGGGAAACCTGCAAGAGTGAGGATGGTGTAGGAGGAAGATACCCTTTTCATTGACATGAAGTACTTTTGCAAGTATCTTACAGTTGTCACTAGGATTTGTTGCTTTCTGGTTTGTTTGGGGTTTTTTTTAATTGCTTTTTTAGGAAAAAAATTTTTCTTAAGAAAAAAATAAAGCAGATGGGATCTACTGCTGTAACAAATCCAGTCAGATTTATGGCTTTCTGTTCATGCACGGATGTTAATATCAAACACAAATTATTCCAGATGACTCTGTTAACTGGGCAACCTCAACAAGAGCTGGGTAAAGATGAGTTAGCTGATAATGAAACTATTTATTCACTGGGTTTGGACTTACTAGGGTGTATTGTTTAACCTCTTACTATTACATCTACGTATGTTTCACCGTAAAATCATAGCAATAAATTAGTCCCTAATTCAGTCAGTTCAACTCAGACTTGATCCAAATTTGATTCAAACTTATTAATATCCTTTGAATTTAGCAGATTTTTACATAGGTTCACAAAATATGTATACTTGCATGATACCTCTAGGAAATCATGTGCACACTGGATGCTGTCTTCCAAACTGAAAGCATGGAAAAAGAGAGATATTGTGTGATTTGGGGGAGCTCGAAGAACGATTGAACACTCCATATTATTGGGGTGAGGACCAGGCCAGCCAGGGCTCTTCAGGTAACCAAATGTCTGATTATACTCTCTGCTACAACCTTGAGACAGAAAACCAGAAACATGTAAGGATTTCAGATCTCTGTATTGCTTTTCAGTGTATGAAATAAACAAAGAAAATAGTAGATAGATTTTTTTGGGTCATTTCTGCAGGCTTACCTGTAGCTTGATAGGAAAATCTGACTCTGTTGTTAATTATATATTCATCTGACTTGAAAGTCACAATGGCAGTGCGATCGTAAGAATAAAATTCAGGGACATGAAAAGTTTCAGTGCCACAGAATCTATGGATTGTCCCTTGGCTCTGCTGGAATTTAATACATCACAGGTTACTTAATTATATAAATCAATTTTATATTTACTTAAGGTAAATAAATCTCTCGACACTTTATATACTAGTTATGAAATTGCAGTTTAAAGTTCTCATGGAAATCACTTAATAATATCTCAACATTTTGTGTTGAATTAGTATTAGATACAAATAGGTTATAACAGGTATTCTCATGCCAAAATGAGAAATGATGAAAGAAGGTTTAGAATAGTATAATAGGAGGGACATAAATAGTTGGGGGTTTTTCATGGCATTTTTTAAAAACACTCTTCCTGGCATGAGTATTCATTTTTATTATGGTTCTTAGATGAGAGGAGGCACAATGAAAACTTGCTCTTGGACAGTATTTTCTGGGTGTTGAGTTTGGCAGCCCCATTACTTGGTGCAACTGTGAAAAACTGTGTAACACTTGCCCAGTTTTAACTCCATGTGTGCACAGAGTGCTTCTGTGAGTTCTGCATACAGTTATCACTCCTTAATTGGGGCATGGTGAATAATGCTTTGGATGTGCTCCTCACAGAGGCTCATCAATGAATATAATACCAAAGAGTAGATTTCTTCTCTCTTTCCAAAGAGGAAAGGGAGTTGAATGGGAATGGGGAATAGTATCCCCTGTAAATTTCTTACTGTTGGTGAATCCTGGAGCTCTAGGTAGTTCTGAGAGCAGTCCTGGCTGGAATGGAGGTGGAAGGCCTCTACCACCACCCTGACTTGCTGTTGTGGAGGGGCATCAATGACCCAAGTGCAGAGAGTAAATGGTGGATATTCATTTGGAAAATTAGGAGATGTTGCAGTCAGGGATGTAGAAGTTGCATTATAGATTCCTCCACATAGGCCTGTGTAAAACAGTAACAAATGCATCGCAGAGTGAAAACTGGGGAAAACTATTTTTTGATCAAAACTCAAATGGAGTTGAGTTTTCGATAATATACTTCTGTATTTACCTTTGAGTCTCTCAAAGGAAAACAAAAAGCAAAATACATGCTAATGGTGTCAACAATTTATGTGCATACATATATATATGCATACTTACGATCCACTGCAGTGTAGGTGGCATTGAAACCCCCCCTTTCCACATAATTGTCTGTGACAAATTTCACCGTCAAGGAGTTATGGGTAGAAATAAAAGGAGCTGGCACTCTAGATCCACAGAATGTGCCAACTAATTTGGCATTTTCATTATCTCCATCATAAAGCTGAAAGAAGCAAAATATATAAGCCACTAGTAGTTTAAGCACAACAAACAAAGAGAAATAAAATTTTCTGACCCCTCCTTATGTTACAATTTCGTTTACTTGAATGCCCAGTATGTTCTCTTGTGCTTTAACAGGATGTTCTTGATTACCATAATTATTCACCGCTATATTATCTAATTCTGTTAGACAGGGTAAATGTCATTATGGAGCATTCAGTCCTGTCTCAGCAAATCTATCAAAAAATGATTACATTTTAATTTGGCATTCTCATTTTTTTTATTATATGTAAACTCAAAGTGCTTTTCCATGAGAAGATTGATTTTATTCATCAAAATGTAGAATGAATTAATTGTTTCATCGAGTATCTCAAATGTTCAACAGGACCTATAACATTCCTTGATGGAGTTTGTTAAGCAGGTTTCTGCTATGTGATGTTTTGTATTCTCATCTCCAAGAAAATATCTTCTAAAGGTGAGCACTGAGCACCAAGACTTTTGATGAAAAAAAAAGATACAAAAAATTGTATTAATTCAAGTCTTTTCAAGCAATTGTGTATGATAATGAATCTGCAAGCTTACTCTGAAGTTTTGCTTTACATACATTTGAATTTTGTTTTGTTTCTATTCTGCGAAATAAATACTCATTAAATGAGCAGTCTAAGCCCAGAAGTGTGTGTAATGTTAAGACTCTCACTGCTTTCAAAAAAGGCAGGATGACATCTGGAGTTGTAATCTAACCCAATGAAAAAATGTAATTATATTAAGCAATTTAATTTCTTCTTAAGACCATTTTCTATTAGTTAAGTTAGCCTCATGGAGAAGATAATGGATTGTATCTCACTGATATTTTCTTGTTAAAATATGCAGCTCTCTTACTTTGACATAATCATATCGGCAAGTCTGAGCAGACTGTGCTTCAAGCTCAAATGAAGTGAAGGTGAGGTTGATCAGCTTGTTTAGAGGTACAGTTATGACCCATACACAGTCCAGATTTTTCTCATATCTTCTGGTCACATTGGAGACTGGAGGGCCAAAGGTAGAAGCTGAAGTTGACAAGTAACCACCACAGCCATTCTGAGGTCCTGTTGGAGAAGCAGAAGCTTTTTAACAGCAATACCTGGCATTTATTTAATCTTCAACTCTTTAATGTTAAGCCAGCAGCTTTTTATCTGTGCTACAGTACTTTACTGTCCTGTCTTGCAAGGGCTATCTGAGCTATTAAAAGTCTTTCAACACAAAGAGAGACATGAATCACAATTAGATTTCACAGAGTGATTTAAGAAAGTGTCATGTCTTCTGTTGAATATAAAAACAGTATTTACTTTAAAATGTAGTGATAGAAGTTTTTAAAAGGAACTGTAAGAAGATAGAGGGCAGCAATGAAACAGAAAAACATTGGTCTGAAGGCCTTTGAACGGGATTCTTGCTGGCCACTGAGAATATTTAGTCAGTAGGGGGCACTGAGCTGTTGGCTTTGAAAATGTGTTATAAAATTAAGTTGCTTGTTTCGGCAATAAAACTGCATCCTAGGGGGATTTGGCAGCCTGACACCGTATTCACAAATCTAGCTAAAAGGGACTTATTTCTGGAAGTGTTTTGCTTGGTGGGAACTTACAGCCCCTCTGAAATGCAGTCTGCTTTTCATTTTGTTCCCACAGACAAGGCTAAGTCCTTGACTTATTTACTGTGAAAATTTGAACCCTATAAAGTCAGTCACATTGAAAGAAATTACCTTTGTGGAAAAGCAGTTATTTATCACACTGAATTACAAACAAGCCAAAACCACAGATTATCTGACAGGTGTTTTTTGTTGTTGTTGTTTTTTTGGTTTTTTTTTAATAGTTTGATTTCCAGAGGTTGGACTGGGCTAGTAAACGAGATCATCAATTCATTCATTTCCTTCCCCAGTCTCTACGAGGTCTCCTGGCCACTTATTTAACTCAGGAATTTAAATAAAGTATTGTTTATACTCTTGCTTTGGGGTCTGAGGAAAGAGTTTTTGTAAACTGCACAGAGCAGAGAAGTAACTGCAAGCAGCCTGTTGTCTTCTGCAGCAAATCCATTTATGAGCATTCAAAAACAAACAAAGCTGTTTATTTTGTATAACAAAATATAGCTGTGGCTAAGCAACACAAGAAGAGTTTCAGAATTTCATCTGTATGTTTAAAATATGCCTGTCTGGCACATTCAGTGACCTAACCTTGACAAGCTGCTACACTTCCAGATATATAAACCTGTACCTTACTTGAGCTACAGTATTACAAAAGATCATTCTGGTGAGAAATCAGCATCCAAGCATCAGGATTGCATCAGTAACCCGGGGCTTGCAAGACTGTCGTGGTTAAAGCAGAGTGACTAAGGCTGAAAGTCATCCTGCTCTACCAACCAAAGCCAGAAAACCCCACCCTGTAAAGCAGTTTGCTTAAACCCAAAATCCTAAAAACATTAGATCTCAGCTTTTGCTATAGTTAAAAACGAACAGAAGAAACTTACTACAGAGTGAAAAAGGCAGGAATTAATAGAGTATAGTCCAGTTTTATGTGCATTTAATGAAGTCAGAAACTTGGAAAAGTGTTAGCATTCATTCCAGTGCCGCTGCAGAAGGCGAGAACAACAGCAGGGGAAATGTGAGCAATAAGTCACATTCTCACAAATAGTCTAGGAAGGAGGAAAATGTCAGGCAGAGAGTGTCAGGGCCCTAAGAGTCCATTTTCCCTATATTTTTCTCTGTGTTCATCTTTCTGCATGATTTATTCTGTTCCCCTGCAACAATCTTATTGGGGCTGTTTCCTGTCAGCATTTTGGACAATGTCTACTAAATATAACATTAAACATATAAACATTATAGATCACAGTCTGACCATCCAGCCCTGCAGTATTGAGTCTGGACTGATATATGGGTCAGACACTAACAAAGCTCCCCTTCCCCTTTTTCAAAGGGAGAATTGCAGACATGCCAGTCAGACCATGGCAACATGAGTCAGGGAATTGCCACAGATCCATGCAACAAGAAGGCTCTCAGTACTGCAGGATCATTCTTTTTTTGAATATTAAATGTCTGGATCTTTGCAGTGGTGAAATTCACTGCTAACTGTGTAGCTAAGAAGACAGCTCTAACGACAAAAAAATACATATGTGGGTAGACTCTGTGTGTACAGCATATGAAAAGGACCTGACAGAGAGAGAAGCAGGCCAAATCCTCCTTATCAGAAAATTAATTCCAACTAGTATAGTATAGCCAGCAATATCATCTAAGGGGACATAAATAACTGAAAGTGTGATTTATAGTTAATAAAGATGAGGTTTCACAATGCCTGGCCTGCTCAGCTGGGGTAGAGTCAGATGCTTACAGGACAGTACATTATAAATAACAGCTAGGTTGGAATCTGACCAGATATCAAGTAGCCCTGCATCAAGCCAAATAAAGAGCAGTCCTTGTTGAAAAATTCATCTATCTTGGTGCTTTTTATTACTGATCAGTGTTACATCTGATTGCAGGCACTAGAAGTTACACGATAGTGAAACTGTGTACATGAAGGAAACGACCACAAGTAAATGAAGAACCAACTGCTTAACAGGAAGGAACTAAGAAACACTATCTCACTGCATTTTAGCCAGGACACAACATGTTGCTTTAAAAATCAGCACCACTTCTGAACAGAAGGCCAAAGAGTAGCCATCCAGCCTCCATGTGATTTTTAATGGAAAGATATTCATCACTGGCTAACACAGCCAGAAAAAAATGGAGCTAAAATCTAGGCAAAATCTGGGGCTGAGAAGTCTGTTGATTTGTAAAATAGACTCTTAGATATTAAAAGCTAAACTTGATTAGGAAAATGAGAGATGTACCTTATAGAACAATTTATATGTCAGCAGATGGACCAACTACATGGCTGACTGTCTTGTTTCAGTATTTACTTTCTTATTTGAAATAAAAATCATAAGGTTATCATAAATCAGATGGCAATCTTGTTCTCATAAACAGCTTGCTAGAGAATGTAAATTATCAGAACTAGGGCACACACTGTCATCCCTAATTGCTTTTGGTGGGAAGCATTAATGAAACTAAAAGGCTCAAGGACCATTCAGAAAAGAAGAAATTGAAGGTTCCCTATGGCAAATAAAAATCATTACAGCAGAGACTAAGAACATGTTTCTCTGTTAAGAGTTATACCCTCTGGATATGGAATGAAGATGAAAATAAATCTTTGAAGCTTCCTGCCTTTGAAGTACAGCCAGGGGTCAGGTTCATTTACTATTATACAGGTATGGGTGCAATGGAAGGGTAACCCACTGAATCTATCAGAATCAACGAAACCACTGACGTTTCAAAAGACAACAAAGCAATTTTGCTGTCTTTCCATTCTTTTACAAATGAGCACCCTATACAGCTACTAGAAGGCTGCAGAGTTAAAGAAATGGTCTAGTTCTGCTCGACAGTAATAAAAATTCCCTCTAAGACTTCTGACTCTTAGAAGTCTGGATCATAGCTTCCAAGCAGTAAGGCTCAGAAGGACAGGGATGGAGTGGGGAATTGTACTCTTCTGCTTTGTCTCATGGCTGATACTGAAGGTTCGTAAACCTTCTCAAGCTGAACTGTTCCTGTGTTTGGCAATCACTGCACCAACATCGTGATTTGGTGTGGCTGCAGGCCCTGTCCACAGAGCCTGCAACATTTCAGGAGACCTCTGAAAGCACAAGGCCCTTTAGAGTCCTTAGAATGGCCATTATGCAGAAAAGTTTTTTTGGTGGTTTGTTGGCTTGGCAATGGCAGGCAGTGACATTTAGGACTGCAAAGCCCCAGTATCCTGCTTTAGCCAGGTTTCACAAATGCAGTCAGATGAAATTTGTATCCTTAAGGTTTTTTGGACTGTTACCAAATATAACACACATTCTGTGCCAAGCCTGAAAAACTGTGATCTATGTACTGTCCTTTCCATCTCCTTGATGATTGTCTGGGAGAACAAAGGCTGACTGCATTCTTGCCTAATTCTAATACTTAGTAATACTGAATTAGTGTTCATATTCGGCACCACAGATGCTTAAGCCTTTGCAGATCCCTCTTGTGATATGAATGAAAAATGTCTCCTCACCTCTTTTTTGCAGGCACCAGAAGACAGATTTTTAGCTGAAGTCATTGACTTCAGTCAAGCTAAGACAATTCATGCCAGCAGAGCTCACCCACAGTTTTGTGAAGTGCTATTAATCTTAGTCACTACAAAGATATGTAATTTTTGTGTCTGAAAATAAGTTTTCACCTCAATTTTTCAGACCAGACAGAAATTTCTTATTTGAATGTCTGCCTTTCTTCTTATATGTCCAACTTGAGCATGCAAGCCCTTTCTATTTATTTTGCTTTGAAAGAAGAAATCCTTCACTGGAGATATTCAAGCACTGTTTGGATGCAATCCTGTGCAAAGTGCTCTAGGTTGACCCTGCCTGAGCAGGGAGGTTGGAGCAGATGACCCACTGTGGTCCTTTCGAACCTCATCCATTCTGTGACCCTGTGATTAATTAACTGACATTTCTGAGAGGTGTTTGTAGATGATCACTTAGCTCAACAGTTGTATTCTTTTCAAAGACACCAAAGAGATGTATTTCAACACCACAAATACTTTCTAAATTTAGTGAGATTTCAAACTGATGGATATTTTTATATTTGAGACCCAAAGTACATTTAGAAAGAGCCTGGGAATTGTGACATATAATCATATAATCTGATCTTGTCACAGATGTTTTTATTTTCACAGACTATAATAAGATAAAGAAAATATAATATTAGCCACAATTTATTCACTTATTTTAATACCTAAAACTAATCATGTTACCCATGATGGTGTAATGAGATGCATAATACTAATGGGTAATATATTTGGCAAAAATGGTGTGAACTGAAAGCCCAAAGAAATTTCTGCCAGAAGACTTGTGATATTTAGACAATTTACTTCTCACCTAGACCCTCTGCAGCAGCAGGTTCAAAGTTCAGGTTGAGGTACACCCATGGAAATCAGTCCTAATGGAGCGTGAAATCTCTGCAAGTCACTGCTGCTTTTCCAAAGATGTGAGAAAATACAACATTCTTCTAAATTTTTTTTGTTGGAGGAAAAAAGATTTGCAGGATTCAGGTGTGCTGAGCCCTTTCCACATAACAAGCCTTAACTGCTCTTATCAGTGCAGGTGCCTAGTGCCACCTACAGCAGGTACCAACATTAATTCAATGTATCAGTGCAGTGAACTACTTCTGGTACTTCTGGTGGAATGAGAATTTAGATATAGGTTTGGGGTGGGGGGAGAGCACAGCCCACAGAAGCCAGGTTTGGGGGGGGGGGAGAGCACAGCTCACACAAGCCAGGTTTACACAGACTCCCCCCAGCCGAGGGGGAAGGAGGAGGTTTCGGGTGCGTGGTGTAACCTCTGGCCAGAGGCAATAAACACCCATCCTCCCTTACACAAACTGGCCCAGCTGTGGAACTCCAACCCCACAGGCCACATCCATGGGACTCTCACCTGAGAGGCAGCTGAGGGGGAGTCACAACCCATCAAAGATGCCCCCAAAGTGCTGGGCCTTGCACCACAGGGCTGCACATGATGCAACAGACCCAGAGTCTGCTGTAAGAGACTGCCTCCGTCCCAGGGGACATGGCTGGACAGTGCCACCTGGCTCGAGGGGATATAAACCCATGGGATTCTGTGCCTTTTGGGGGGACCTTCACCACCAAGAGGACTAGCTGGAGAGGATCAACAAAACATTGCTGGGATCCATGGAGTGGTGATATTTTCCTTATTCTGTCCCTGTCACTCTTTCTGTCTGTCCCCTCCCTATTTTCTACTCCTTTTCTCTTTCACTCACATTTACTTTACCATAAAATCCATATTCTCTTTCTGTCATATTTACTATACAATAAAATCCATATTATTGTCACTGGCATATGGTCTTGTTTGCACCTTAATTTGGGCAGAGGAATTCTTAAGAACCGTAACAATAACTGGATCCTAACACTGTGCATGCTGAATACTGCTGACAATGTGCACCTAGAAACTGAATATAGAGTAAACCATAGTTTCAGTTTGCAGGACAGAACATGAACTAGAACTAAATGAGGCAAATTTTTTCAATGATACAATAAAATAGCATAAAACACTGTGAAAATTCTACTGGATCAATTTTTAAAAAATGTAAACTGTAATTTAATTAGGGGAGAGTGTAACAGTAAACCTGTTAGTGACAGGCATTTAGTGTATTCAATTCCACGCAGGAAATAAGTAATTCAATACACAACAAATAGAATAAGAGAAGGCAGATACCTCTGGGTGATTTATCAGGTAAATTACAGATCATCTTATCAAGAAGAAAAGCGTGTAGGTTATAATCTATTTCTATTATATGCAAACTAGATTATTTATGGAAATTACCCATTAATACATTATTCTTGTGTATAAGGGAAGATTAATTTTCCCAGCTATTTTTCTTTTAAACGATACTTGCTTATGATTATTTTTCTTATGTAAAATGATTAATATTCATTCAATAGAAACAATGTTTTGTGTTAAAAATATGGAGAGATCCTTAAGGGAAAAGCTGAGCAAACTGAGGACAATGTAGAGGACAGGGGGTTTCAGGAATTAACATTCCAACAGCCTAATGGTTGCCAAACATTTAGGAGACATCTCTCCTGCCCTAGAGCCAACAACACTAGTCTTCTCATTGTGCCTGCCCTATTCTTCTTGGCTGTCTATATCCATTGGATTTTCTTTGTCTAGTGTTTAAATCATAATTTTTTATGTGACATTATATTGTTGCTTTATTCTGCCTGTGCAGTGCCTTGTGCAGTGGAATTGTGGCCCATGAGCTTGTAAGTCCCAAAATAATGGAAACAAGGGACCACAATGGTATTGATGCCTTATATGGCTACCTAAAAACAGAGACTAGACAGGAAAAAGGGACTAAAGGAAGGTATTTATTTGAAAGGTCTTTGAAGGTACACCCTGGGAAGTCCAGAGGCTTCTGCCTCAGTGGCTCTCAAGATGGACGACAGGTCACAAGTTTACACTTTTATAGGTTTGATCCATTTGCATATCAGGATAAATTTGCCAATTAAAACTTTAGCTAATGATGTAATTTCTCCAAGCTTTCCCCCCTCCCCAAGATGCTGTTTTACGCTTTTTGGGCCTAGGACAGTCTGGATGTCCTTGGAGATCAAGTTAGAGAGGCTTTGTTATGTCTTCTTAACATAAGAGAGTGGCAGCTAACGAGCTACAGGAAACTTCAGAGTTACACTAGGCAGTAAAAGATTTGAAAAATATAAAAATTAAAACCTAAGGCATCAGTATTAATACAGTACACAATGCTTGTCCTTCAAAACGTATAAACTTGGATTTCTCCTTCATGTTAACAAAAGATAGTATAAAAAAGGGAGGGAAAAAAGCTGGTCACAGCTTGAAATCAAGCAGAATTTAGGGCAGTAGAGAAAGAACAGACAATCTTCCTCCCCTCCTCCCCACACCTTCTCCACTGTCCCAACTGTTGCAGTTTTACCTGTATTGTGTGAATAAAGCTCAGGAAGAGCCTTCTGACTCAACCCACTTATCTAAATATGTGCAACACTTTGCTGCTTGTAAATTCATGTGAATTCCTTAGAAAGCCTCAGTGAGCAGACCCACATTTCAGAAGACCCCTCAATCCTTCTCTGATGGTTTAGAATGTGAGGTATTTTTCTTTAGTGAGACAATGGAGATATGTACACAAGCAGGGAGCTTTCAAGGAGAAATGATTTCCTGTTAATAAGGTCACAGCTACATCTCCCAACAGGCATTGCTGACTCTTTAAAATAGGAAAAAACCCCAAATCTTTATGTCTTCTTAGCTTTTGTATCATGAGCCTCAGAGGGATCAAAAATTGAGGTGAGAGGGTCACCCCATTACTGAATGGGAATAGGCAGAACCTCCATTTATCACCAAAGTCCTATTTGTGTTATTACAGCAGGGATAGCAGAGGTATGTGCAAGCTCTGTCCCTGCCTGCCAGGGTCAGCTGAAAAACTCAGATCTTCCCTTAGAGCTCGAGAGATAATCAGGAGATCTTTGGCCAAGTCACAAGCTCAGTATACGCAGATTTCATTCTTTGAGGAGAGATCTTAGCTTTCCTTCCTTTACAGAGACATCTCATATAACTAAAGGCCTTAAGCTGATATTGATTTCTCTCTTCTTATCCTTTTATTGATTGTCTAGAGGAGCACATGCTCTCTGTGGAAAAGGGGTATAATTCTTATTTTACAGACTGAAAAGAAAGGCAGAAAAAAGGTCAGTGGTAACTAAGGTAAGAGAAGTCTGTCTTTCCACATATCTAAAGCTTGGAGCAGGCTGGGACCTTCCGGTCAGCCCAACTGACCACCAACTCTGCCTGAGTGTACACCCAAGTGATTCCAAAAATGGGGCTGATAAGTGCCCAAACTTAGCAGCAGACATAGTGAAAAGATAAACCCTCTGAACCACATCACAAGGGCCGTATATTCCACTGCCTCCAATACACCATGTCATAGGGTGGGTTATGACAAAGAATGCTGCCCGTGAAATGTGCACTTTTTATTGCACAGTGTATGGAGTAGCATGGGGAAAGGAAATAATTTTGACAAGGTGAGATGTTGCTGAATGGTCAAATTAACACTATTTCATACTTTCTTTTAGTCTCCTTTTTCTGTCTAGTATGGGAACTTTTAATATTCTATTTGGGGCAGGATCAGTGACGGAAACAAATTGTTTTAATATACGTGGGGAAAGTTTTCTACAGAAAATTCAGGGTTTAACTCTTAGAGTGCCTGGATAACCGTAGATTTTTGGCAGTATTCCTAAAAGAAGCCTGTTCATGAAAGGAATTGGAAGAGCTTGTGGGGAAAGGATATAGTTTAGTTTGCTGCAAACAGAAACAATGTACTGTTTCTGTTTACTTCTTTCCAATACATAATCAGGGTCACTCACAACATGAAACAGAGAGCAATAATTACGTTATCCAGTTGTGTTTCCCTGGGGCAACTAGAGAATAATGTGCTCATTGTCGTCCAACAGAGAATGAGGCTTCTTGTTTCTCTACAGATACCATCTTCCTTATTCAAGAGATTTATCATTATTAATTGTCATCTGATTGCATTTGTACTTTTACAAAACCACATGGGTTTTATCTTTTAACAGACATGAGGGAGCTTCTCTAAAGCACCATATAGAATAACAGGCTTTAGATCTTCATGGTTTTATTCTCTTTTATTTGTAGCATAATCTCAGACCTCATAGTACAAAGATGTGTCACATATTTTCCTGGCTCTATTTTTTAGGCAAGCCAAACTGGAACCATTTATAGGATGTGACTCATATTTTCCTTTTATAATATGCTTTTCTACTTTTGGCTATGCTGTACTAGCATGGTGCCAAGATCCTTGCTAATGGCTGTGTGGTTTAGTCCTTGTGGCTTGCTTCCCACAATGAAGAGAGAAGACCTACCATTAAGCACCTCACCACCACGGGCTCTTCGTCACACAACCCATACCTCCGCCTGGGCATTTTTTATAACTTGCAACTCATTGTTCCTGAGTAACCAGTGCAACATCTCAACCTCTTTTTCATTGGGAGCCTCCAGAAATGTCCCTCCAAAACATCTAAGAGATGTCAAAGTTTATTCATATAAGACTTCTCCTCACTCTAGTAAGTTATCAGGCATGGTACTGGCTTGAAGAGCTTGGCTTGAGTTCTGTTGTGTGCTTAAGGAAATCCCTGGCAAGCTGCACAAATAAATCTAAAGTCAGTGGCTAAAAAATTGACTAAATGCCAACAGGAAGAGGAAGAGCTCAGGGAGTTCCTGATGATCTCACCCTGGAAACATCAACCCAAGCTGCAGGGGATCCATAACAACTGATGTTCAGGGTTTGAAGACAGCAACATATGAAGCAACATTAAGCTACCTAGTATACCGTTCACAAGATCTTAAAGACCATTCACAAGATCCTAAAGATCCTTGTAGCAATTACTTTGAGTGAAGCAAAGGAGGAGTTAATAATAGCAATAACCATTAGGTTATGTGGGAATATTTTTCTTGGCAAAGCCTGTAGAAGCCTGTATTTTCCTTATCTGTAAATACTTTCTCAGAGTATCAAATGAGAAAGTCACTGGCTAGGGGTAGGAAGGGGATTCAATGACTCAGCAGAAGACTATGTTTGTTCTGCCACAAAGGCCTTTCATTCTGATCTGTCAGAGCGCCAGCTTTGCAAACCAGACAATTACTTCTTTCTAGATCACAAAAGACATGGAGTTAATTATACAGGAAAGTAGTAGATATGACATGAAATAAATTTGCATGTAATAATAATTTGTTCCTTACCATTCGTGAACAATTCAGATGTTATAAGAAGATAAAAATCTCCTTTTACATTTGATCTTAAAATTAGACTACTGAATTTAAACTGTTTTTGAAGGTAATAATCAAGGTTTGCCCCTTATTCTTGTGTTCATCAAAATGAAAGGCATCCAGTGCGTTCTTACTGTGACCCCATATATGTTATGGCAAACTAATCAGAATGATCACACAAATCAGTAGAAATCAGCACAGTGGTGCCTGGTGGGGAACCACAATCTCAACTGACCTCAACACTTTAGTTCTTTAGAAGGTGTGAGGGGAACTGAAAGGAAATGGAAATTGAGGATAGATTGAAAGAAGGCATCTTTAGCACACCACCAGCCTTTGACTATAAAAGAACGAGAGCTCTCAGGCTCCAAAAGAGAGGCCTTTGGGTGCTGCTAAGCCTTCAGTCACCCAAGAAATCCCTGTACATTCAAAGAGTCAGGAAAAGGGTAGCAAAGAAAAAAGGGGATCAGTTTAGTTCAGGAATGTAGGGATCCCATAAACCTAGTATTTAGCTTAGTTTACTCAATTTTCATGAAATCAGAAACATTCTTCTGCTTCACACATCACTAGAGAGAGACACCACAACTGCTCCTCACCAAACTAAATTACTTATCAGCAGATTGAGTTTGATAATACACTTACCCAAGGTCTGCCTGAAGGATGCTTTCCATCCCCTGTCTGCTCCATAGAAGTCAGTGCTAAACACCAGGAACAAGTTATTACTGGAGCTCTTAATATTTGGAGGCAATTCTGAGCCACAGAATTTCCCAAGAAGAGGAGCATGGGTATCCGAGCCATCGTACACTGCAACATAATCTTTGTAGCAGGAGGGAGATAGTTCAAGCTGGAAGCTGTTAAATCTGTAAAAAACAGTTGGAGCCTTAGGTATCACATTTTCAGTTCTTTTCCTGAGTTATGTGTGTTTTAGTGCCTGAGGAAAGGTCCAAATACTAGCATTAGCCAAAGCCATGCATAGACAAAACATGTCTCTTCAGGAACAAACCAAGCAACTATTAAATGTATGGCAAAACTCTTCAGCCAACAAGCCTCAGAGAAATTGGGACCCTCACCCACTGGGCTTCCTGCAAGGCAAGCTGTCAGCACACCTCAGCTCTCTGCAAAGCAGTAGGTCTCTCCTGTGCAAACACACCCTCTCTCACTTCTGTAATTGCTCAGACTGCAATTTTCTTGGGCATGTGAGCGGCCTATAAAATGCAGGCAACAGAGTGCAGGCCAGTGAGTCTTCCTCTTTGTTGGGAAATGTTCTCCTAATTCAGAATCATATGATTGAAGAACGGATCCATTTTTAATTTCTCAGTGGCAAGATTTTGTGGCAACAATATCCCTCTTTTAGGCAAGACAGCATGCACTCAGAAATACACTCTTTTTGGGTGGGAATTATTACTTTGTCTAAAAAGTGAGTACTAGTCTTCTAAAAGAATTATTGTTTCTCTTGTTTAAGCTTCTCAAAGGCTGATAGAATTTAACTAAAAAGCATGAGCTGCATTTTTATAATTTCTTAGTCCTTTCAGTAACCAAAGTGTGAACTTAAAACTGTGGTGATGCTTTTTACATAACAAGTTAAAAAGAAAGATGGAAAGGAGCCTGAGGTTGATGAAAATGACTTCAGTAACCATTTCTCATTTTAGTTTAGCTTTGACCTTGGAAAAGGAAAGACAGAAAATGTCAGTAATTGCTGTCTTTAACTGGAATCAGAGACCTCCCTGTTCCCTTAATGACAAACTGAACTTGGATGACATACTTCAGGGCCACTACTTTGCCATTTCCAACTGTGATGTAGTATGAGCAGTTCATGTTGTTGTGATAATCAAGAATTGAATGGGCCGGACTGCTGATAACACCATTAGAGCCATTGAAAATGCCACCACAAGCTGTAGGGGAAACAGAAAAAAGAGTGATTAGTGTCTGAATACTAGTTTGGTCCTAATTCTCGTATTTCTTTCAGGAGTTTACCTGCAAGGAAAGAAAAAACACTTGATAAATGAGGAGCAGTCTTCATTGTCATGCCTAGAACTGTTAAGGGTGAGATGCCTGTCAGGCCGTGCTCTGCAGTGGAAGACTAATCAGCACTGAAGTGACAGCTTGTTACTAATCCATAACAAACGGCCTGGCACTGTGCAGGAAAAGACTGAGCCTGATTTCAGTTGTCCTGCAGTAGGTCCAGGGAGCAGCAGGATGGATGGGTGCTCCATGCAGCAGCAGGAGTGAGAAGTGCCTGGAATAGCTATGCACTCATTCTAGCTTGCCAAGACAAACCTGGCTGATATGTGGGCAAAGACATTCCTTCATCCAGATCCTGGCTTCATGGAAACCTCTAATTAGCCACAATTGCACTCATAGCCCTGTCTCTGATGTTTCTGGAATAAATGTACACAGAGCCTCATCATCTGACAACACCTTGTCAGGGCTGGGGCATTGCTGCAGTGTTTGTTCTGCAGAGAAACGCATAGAGAAGTCTCCAGGTGTCACTAATCCCGTTCCCCACCTCACCCTGTGCTGGGACTAACCTGCACTGTGGGATGTCTGAACTGAGGGACTGAATATTTGCTTTCTGGCTGAAAAGCAAATTAAACTCTGCAGCTGTAAACTCAAGGCACTGCTTGGCTTCTCAGGGTTTCACACCATGGATGCAAATGAGGCCAGGATATGGCTAATGTTTGTTCCCAGCTTCAGTACTTCAGGGAGCACAAACTCTAATTTCCATTGTTAGCTTTAGCCTTTATTTCATAATCTTAAACTTAGCAAAAAAAAAAAAAAAGTTTCCCTGAGAGTCTCCCTGCATCCTGTTGATAAGCCTGGAGCCACACACAGTTTCTCATGTTTTAAAGAAGATAGCATTGCCCAGGCCACCACCTTGACAAAGACAGTCCCATACAGGGTGCTGCTGGATGCAGAGCCCATGACTCCTCAGGCTGGCAGCCTGGAGCACTGGCAGATAAAGAATAGGAGCTGGGAGGATAAAGAATCAGCATTATTCTACACTAGGAGGGGGGAGCCTTTTCCATTTTTTGCAGCAAACAATGCAGCTAGGGGGAAGAGGAATGTTAATTGGCAGAATCTGCTTTGTATACAACAACAAGCTAATAAAGCTGCACTCATTCTTCTGAAATGTCAGAAGTCACAAGTCAGATAGCAGCAACTGACTTGAGTGAGTTATGAAGGTCTTTTCCATGAGTAACTGCACATTGTCACTTCTCAGTGCCAGTCCCTCTGTCTTATCTGTATCAGGCCATTCATTTCACATAAAGAATTTAGCCTTATGCTTTTTTGCTGTGGCTTTAAACATGAGGAATGCATTAAGGGAAATACCGAAGTTACAAACTCACTCTTTTCTTTGTGATTAGAAAATTATGCTTTCAAACATAAAAGTGGTCTCTACCAGTTAAACCTTGAAAATATTAAAATTGGTTTTGCAAATAAAATCAATCTTCTGGGATATTCATATTTGTGCAGATGTAAATTCTAAACTCAGTTGGAAATTTCTTTTTTGAATTCACATTTCCTCTTTAAAACATATGAGGTCTCTTGTGAATGACAAAAGAGCTTTGGTGAAAATGGTTATTAAAAAATAAAAATAAATCTATATCCCAGGTTTTATTTACATTAATTCCTAGCACTGCAAGAGGGTCATCAAATGGAGGCATATAGCTATGCCCATTTGCCCATTCTGTTTCCCATATTGTATAATGTAGTTTTAGTATAACTGAGAATAAGACTATTCTCCTGTAAGTGATAAAATGTTTAAAATTTACTCAGTTAAATAAACTAGTGATGTTTCTCCTTAGACAATGCAAACAACAACAACCAAACAAACAAACAAACAATCCCTACCAAAAATGGTTGCATTTCTTTACTAAGGGAAAGGAAAAGTGTTTCAGTTCCTGACTTGGTCCCATTGAAAATCTAGAAATGAGAACTGTGAGGGAACACATCATTCAGTGTGTTAATACACACCAAACAGTGCCATGTCTTGAGAACTGTTTTGGGAATATGCAGAGGGAAAATGCACCATATACATCCATCTAAAGTATTCCCAAAATGAGGTACAGCTTTCCCACATGGATCAGTTATCCAGATGGAATATTTCTACCATCTAAAATACAGAATGGTGTACACTTACCAACTGTTCTGTATCTGGCCTGGAATCCAAAGCCTACAATGTGGGAGTCAGTGTAGAAGTTGAGCAGCATTGGTCCAAAGACACTGACTGGGGCAGGGAGCTCATTCCCACAGAGCGTCTTGAGAGGATTTGTGGCTGTGCTCTTCCCACGGAAGATGCTTAGTCCATCATAAAGACAAATTCTGCTCAGGAGTGCTGGGGCTGCATGGACATGGAGCACAGGAGTGTTAGCAGCATATTTTACACATGATTTACTGAGCAACAACTATATAGATCTAATCCAGGATAAGAACTAAATTTTATATTACTTTCTGTTCCAGAGATCTCAGGATCTCATTTGCTTGCTGAGGGAGCAAATGTCAACTATTAACATACAGTAAAACTGTGGCAGAAAAAGGCAAAAAGACCTTGTATATAAGACATCAGTCTCATTCAAAACATCCTACAATCTGGAAAAAGCTCCAGGCCCCTTAAATTTGTAGGAGTTCACCGTTCAGTGAATGCTATCTATGAGGAGATAAGAGGACCCAACAAAAACATGGATCTCCTCTGCAGACAGAAGCAATGCACTTTTTGTTACAGGCAACAAGCTACCTGGAATTTCTTTCCTCTAATGCAGAATTCAGCACTCAGTGCAGGGAATTTTAAACCATTAAGAGTGAGATTTTTGTAAAAATCAGAAAGTAGTCCATACACTAGCAAGTTTCAGAGCTGACTTATTTCTCCCTGATTCTCCTCAAACTTTGGAGTAGCTAAACTCAGCCTCTTCAGCTTGACTTAGGGAAAAGTCAAAAGAAAATTTGATCTTGCAGTGATTTGCTAAAGCAATCTGTTTTAGGGGGGATATCAGTGCAGATATTAGGCTGAGAGGAAAAAAAAGGAACACAGAAATTGAGAGTTTATCATTCTATTTTTTTTTCCCACTGGTTTTAAGTTTCTCATTTGTAGTTAGCTTTCTGGAGGAATGAGACATTTTCTCTGACTTCCTGAAGGCCCTACCTTCAGGATTTGTGTTTTGCAAACACCTCACTGTTCGCAAACAGATTTGACTGGGGTGAGAGGTCTCAAAAATATGAAGGTCATATCAGTTTCACAGAATCACAGAATATGCTAAATTGAAAGGGACCCACAAGGATCATCAAGTCCAACTCCTGGCTGTGCACAGACATCTCCAAGAATCACACCATGTGCCTGAG
This sequence comes from Erpornis zantholeuca, assembly GCA_013400515.1. Taxonomy (NCBI): domain Eukaryota; kingdom Metazoa; phylum Chordata; class Aves; order Passeriformes; family Timaliidae; genus Erpornis; species Erpornis zantholeuca. The sequence goes on from VZTN01014524.1 coordinate 50,011, forward strand.
AGCATTGTCCAAACATTTCTTGAGCTCTGTCAGGCCTGGTGCTGTGATCACTTCTCTGGGGAGCCGTTCCAGTACCCAATCACCCTCTGGGGGAAGAACCTTTTTCTAATACCCAACCTAAACCTTCCCTGACACAACTTCAGGCCATTCCCTTGTTTCCTGTCACTTTGCACCACAGAGAAGAGATCAGTGCCTGCCCCTCCTCTTCCTCTCACAAGGAAATTCTAAACTGCAGTGAGGTCTCCTGTCAGTCTCCTCCAGGCTGAACAGACTGAGTGACCTCAGCCACTCCTCATGTGGCTTCCCCTCAAGGCCCTTCACCATCTTCATCACCTTCCTTTGGACACTCCCTAATAGCTTAAACTCTTTCTTATACTGGGGTGACCACAAGGTCAGTAGCTGAGTAAGAGTGCCAGAGGAATGTTCCCAAAGAAGAACAAGCTGCACTTTCTGGGGGTGTGAGACATCTACCAAGCACCAGCCACAAGCACCAGCCACCAGCACCCTGGGAGCTCAGAGCCATGTCACCACCTCCCTGCCCAGCTGGGAGCCATAAGCATGGGGAGAAGTTGGTGATACCTGAGCTGGCACCACCAAAGGATATATGGTGGGAGCAAAAAGACAGCCATTTGGGTTATGCAAGAAAGCTGCATTAATGCTGTCAGTGAAAAACACAGCACACATCTACTGAAAAACTATTTTCATTAGCTGTTACCCTTAAAGAATCACTTGATGTTTTCTTTATTTTTTTCATAATTTACAAGCTTAATGGAAGCTGGGGTGTCACATGTTTATTATCATATTTAGTGACCTGTAATAATGGGACAGTTACTAAAATGCCAGGGATTAATAGGGAGTTCTCTATTCTCTAATTTAACAGGAGAGACGCTGAGCCTACTGTTGTAGCAGAGTGATTCCTGCAGATTGTCCAGTCAAAACAAGCTGCCTCCAATTGTTGTAGGAAACAAGATAACTTGTATTGAACAGGAAGACAAGTAGGAGTGGAGGGATAGTTTTGTTCCATGAGAACAACAGAAGGACCTCAGCAGTCAGATGTATTTTAGATCATCTCTGGAGGTTTAACTTAAAAAATTTCTTCTGTCTCAATGAAGACAACGTATGTTAACATGCTTTGCAGTTATATTAGTACAGAAATATGGCATGGTGCTTGTCTGACTCTAGTAAGAGTAACTAGTCTGATAACAACCAGCCACATCAGATAGCTGATTATATTGTTAATAAAATAATTGATTTAAAATATTCTTTGTGTCCTATCCTGTTTTGGAATATTTGATAATGTGATAAATTTTTTAAAAATAATGCATTTTAAAATTCAAATTAAAAAGAAAAAATAAATTGAGATGACTGCATTTTCAAGATGGTAAAGATTTGAGAAAGCAACCTAAGTCATTTTCTGAAAAGACTGGGGAAAGACATGAAGTGAAACAAATTTCTCAGCAAAGCAGAGGCCCCTAATACTTATCACAAGTTGATTTGCAATGCTGCACTGGAAAAAATAAGATGGTTGATGAAGAATTGTGAACAAAAGTCTTAATTTCTAGATGTGAATCCTCATTGTTTGGGCCAATATGATTTATGACTCATGAATCCTGGCAAGACTGATGATTATTTGATCTCCATCCTGTAACTCATTCTCTTGTTTACACTTAATTTCTCACCAACCTAACTGCATTATTCTGTAAATATTCCCCAGTTTTGGATTCTCCTCATGTCACATTTTCAGCGTCTACACATATTCAGCACATCATCAGCAATTCTTATCTGTAGTTTATTTCCTCTAATCATAAAATCTTAGATCTTTTTTAGACCAATTTCTGTCCCTTACACTAAAAAGAGCTTTCATGAGTCTCCAGAGATCTGTTCTTAGCCAGATGTTAGAATCACATCCTCTTTGAGCTGGCAGGCACTTTCCACATAGCCAGAGTGGTTTTTCTTCATAAAACCTTGTCTACTAAGAGCTTTTGCTCATCCTTCTGGTATTACTGTACCCTCTCTTCTGATTCATCCATGAGGATTCAATGAGATATCTTGTGTCTTCCTCTCCTTATCTCCACATTAGCTCTGTATTATCTCATTTGCAAGGACAGATGCAACTGCACTGTGTTGGTGACTGCATAAGTTTCCAGCTACTATCTTTAGGATAAGCTCTTTCCTATCCTTCCACATAGCTCTGACTCTCACCTGAGAAATACTGATTATTTCAACATGGGTAACGTACCATTCATTCCTCTAGCCTTGACAATATTTCTTCCAAATACTTTTGGAAAGATCATTTATTTGGCTTGACATTATGAACATATCCCTGTTTCTTTGAATTGGTGCATGCATTTGCTTTCAAGGGCTTTTGTTATCTATCTGCACTCTATTTATCATTTCTGGGTACCATTCAGCATTGATACATTGACCCTTGCCTCCAAAGTTCACATGATAAGAGCTTCAGTTGTCCTTACACTTCATTTTGAAATATGCCTTTGGGTTGTCTCCTTTCCACTTAGCAGAAATTTCTGTCCAGTCTCATTATTTTCCATAAAATCATTTGTTTGATATGATGTCTGCACATAAACCTTGACCAAATCTCGGCCCCTGACTGTCTGATCACTAATATCAATGCTCTGTTTCCACCTCCCTGTCTTTAGCAATAGATTCTGTTTCATTTAGTATTGAGGCAGAACCTGTCTTTTTGTTTAAAGTCTGTAAAACTTAAAATAATGAGGCTTTGGCTCACAACAGCAGCTTCTGATGTAAATGGCAATACAATTAATAACTACTAATGTAGAAGTATTAGCTAGAAACATACCCCTGTGCAACATATCAACCAACTCTGTAGCACAAGATATTGTTTTGAAAGCAAGGAATTAAAATTTTCTCATAAATATTCTATTTCAAAATAATCTATTGCTAAACTTGTCTATTTTCTGAATTGCCTAATAACAATTGAGAAAGTAGACAGAGCAGACTCCAAAACAAATTTGTGACTCTATCCCAGATTGCAAAATTGCAGACATATGTTTTTTAAAAAAGAAGAAATAAACACATTAATAAAACATTTTTCAGGTCAACGTGGTATAAACACAAAGCAGTTGTCTTGTATGGACAGAGGATAAATACTACAGAATTCTAAAAGCAGTTATTGCAGGAAGCCTACATCCATTTTCCCTATTTTCCCATTATTTGAGACTCCGACTTTATTGTGTGTTATACTCACACTTGAAGAGTATTACATCCACTTAATAATACATTACTCTAGCTGTCCTAGAGGTGAGTTTGTGGGTATGTTCATCTGAATAAATCTTATGGACAAAAAATTGAATGTAATTAATTACTTATTCGATAGTAAGTCCAACAAGAAACATAAATAAGGGGTTTTTACTAATTCTAATGTGTGGTTTGTGTAGACTTTTTAACCAAGGAGGGAGGGCAGATGGAAGACATCTATCACTGCAGAAACTGGGCTGAGATAACAAACTCACCCCTATTTTTTGGTTCTTTATAAAATAACCAAACACAACAATGCAAGTGGTAGGCTTATGCAACTTCCTGAAACAGGCAAATCAAAAGAGAGGTTCTGTGACCATACTGAGTTTGGCACAGAAATAAACATCCTTCACACTGCGAGGAAATCACAAAAGCTAAGCCAAACTCCATTCATGGGGTAGACCTGCCTATGTTTTCCTGCCCAGATCTCAAGTACCTTGTGTAAGCTATTGTCTATAGTGCCTGCAATAGTCAGTAGGTAAAGAGAGTGAGAGAGGCTTTCAGAAAGTAATTAGCTCAATCTGCACAACACATTTGGTTTGAGTTTAAATACCTCCTCCACCACTAGGAGATAAATCTACCAGGTGTATTTTTTCAGTTCGCTTTATCAAAGTGAGATAAAAATTGTTCTACCTACCAAGAAGCAGACATTTTAGATTAAATTTTGATCACAAAATCAACAAATGCAGTTTCCCCCAGTTCTCACTTGCTCTGTTAGTTGCTATATTTAGGACTTAATACATATTTAATACTTAGTACATACATGTCATGTTCATTTGGTTCCAGATACTGCCACCATATGACTGCTGTGGGTTAACAGCCTCAGTCGCTCTTTATAATCAGTACAGGCTTCCCATCATAATTGAAAACATAACTACCCTATGGCAGAGATCTGTGACTATCTCATGAAGACATTCCATTTTGTAGCAATGTGTCACTGTGATGCCTTAGGTTTTAACTTTTACATTTTTCAAATTCTGTACTGCTAGTTAAATAGTTAAATAACTGTAGCCTGTTAAATGCTGTTCTCTTATGCTGTTTTCTGTGCGAAGATAGACATAACAAAACCTCTAACTTGCCCTCCAAGGACATCCCAAAACAAGAACTGTAAACCTTCATCTTGGGAAGAGGGGGGCAGGCTGGGAGAAATCATATCATTGGCTGGGTTCTAGTTAGTGAATTAATATTGTTATAAAAGTGTTAAACACTTGTGACAGGCATCCATTTTTTGGGATCCACTGAGGCAGGACCTCTGGACCCCGAAGTGTGCACCTGAAAGCCTTTCAAATAAATACAACCTTTATTCCTTTATTCCTGTCTGGTCTCTGTTTCCAGGTAGCCACTTTAAGGCATCAACTGCAGTATAGACAATTACCTTCTCTCTTCTAATTTTTTGGAGAAGATATCTCAACCGGTTCAAATCAATGAGATATGCATGCCTTACAGGCATTATTTCAAATATTTCTTTACTTAATAACTATGGAAAAAATTAGATTTCTTTTGAGAGGTCAAATAGTTAATAAATTAGGTTAACTAAACATGCAGCTAAACTTTAAAACCCAATCCAGAACATCTGTAATAGTGTAGTTAAAATTTTAAAGGCTGCTCTCAGCAACAATCTAAGCAGGTGTGAGGCTTCCTTGCATATGGAATAGCTAGAAATGTTTTTAACAGATGCTGCCAAACACTGTCCTGCCTTTACAAAAGAACGAATGGAGTTGGCACTGGAAACACTTAGGCACATATGCTAAATATATTGAGTGCGACTGCTGAATAAGTTTTCACTTCTGCAATGATGGATTGCAAGAGGGCACTTTCAATCTTCTTTACAGTTTAAACCCAGGCGATTTTTCTTCACTGCAGGGTTGTATTTTAAGATATTGTGAAAAATATTAGTAATCAACTACTAGAGAGTGTCATACTTCCTCTTTGCTAACCAGATGTCCATTAGCTCATATCCACAGCTCTTTCATGTGACTAAGGACTTTGAGTTGGTGTTGGCTAAGGAAGCCTATAAAAATAAAGAAACAAATTGCCCTGAAAGAAATAGAATATTTTTAGTATTTTTTTAGATATATGCTTATTATTATGTCTGTATCACTTACGTCTCTGCTTTAACCCTCTTGATAATAAAAGCTTGGATCCATTTATAAATTAACTGAGTGCACAAACAGAATGCATATTAGTAAATGTACTCAAAGAGAAGTCAAAATTGGCAGCTCTGATTCAGCCTAATGTTTAGTGTGCCTGCTGAATAATAATGTCTTCTATGTGAAGAAATTATGTAATTTCTGTGGTTTACATTTTATTAAATACATTCTTAAAGCAGTGGTTTGCATAAGGGGATGAAGAAATCATTTCAGATAAAATAATAGTCAAAAGAAATTTTTACCTCAGACCTAGATTAAGTCTGAACCAGAATACTTTTGAATTCAAAACAGTCTGGAAACTTAAAAAGAAAGCAAAAGAATTCTATTTTATGCCTTTATTGTTGGGTCTGAAGAAAAATTCAAATCACGCAACTCAACTTGGTACTAAATTACTCAATATCTCTTTGTCAGGTGACTTCAAGGGAACCAGATTAAGATGGTCTCAAAATATGTGATGTCACCCAAGTAGTTTAGACATACTGATTCCTCTGTCTTATCATGGCATGTCCACACATAAAAATTTGACCTTATCAAGGTTGAGAAAGCTTTACCATTCACACCAATGTGACCAGGATACTCTGCTTGTTATTTCTTGGCTAAATGCTGCCAAATTTGCTGATTACAAGAGGGACTTTTGTTCCCTGGTATATACAGGGTAATCACTTTTATGCATTTCCCATTGCTGTAGTTTTTCACCCTGTTTTGTATTTCTATGTTCTTACATCCTTGTAAAACATCCAAGTATATTTATATCTATTTTATCAGTGAAGTAACAGATGTACTGTAAAGCAAAACAGCTGTCCTAAGATCAAAAAGATTGTAAGACTCAATGGCAAAAAAAAAAAAAAAAAGCCAGGAACAAAGACATAGATTAGCCACAGTCACTTTTGTATTCCAAGAAACTGGTAAAATCCCAACATCATTGCTGCAAGAGATTCAACAGGTGATATCTCTCTTCATTCTCATTCTTCTGGAAGACTTCAGTGATTCAAAACCTAACCCTGGAAACTATAGATGTTTATCTGTAAATGACACTTCATAATACATACTGAAATTGTGAAGAACCAGTTACCTTCCAATTGAAAAGTCTCAAATTCTAGGATCACCAGTGACTGTGGTCCCCGATCTATGATATAATTGCAGTTCAGGTTGTTATCATACTGACTAGGATAGTTTGGAGAGACAATACGACCTTCAGGTCTGGTGAAATTTGCTCCACATCCTGCAAACAAATAAATAAAGCACAGTTACAATCCAGGCGATAATACTATTTTGGGTTTACAGTGAGAAACCCAATAATGAACACAAGGACCTCATCTCTCCTGGTGAAAAAGCCAGGGAGAGCAGCATATACCATGATGGCTAAAGCAGGTCTTACACATCCACAGAGCAGTAATTCTGGGAGATGTAGGGGTTTCCTGCCTCGAGTGTCACACACTTGGGTAAGACCAGGCCATAGGCCCCAGCCCACTGACCAGAAGGACACAGCACTGCTGTTCTTGTGGGTGTGCAGCCTGCATATTTCAAAATCCCTGAGTACATACAAATATATCTGAATTGGAGGGGGGAGGGGTTACTGGGGCACAGGAGTAGTTCAGCCTTGTTTGAAAATGCCCACATTAGTATAAGTGGTGCCATTCTTGTTTCATGCCTGACATCCAGGAGAATGCAGTCTGCTGTAAGTATGCAGTCTGTCTGCATTGTTTTGATGTATGCAGAGGCAGGAAAAGTTTACCACACAGAAGTTTTCAGGCACACAGAACAGTTCATTTTCATGGAGGTCCTTCAATGACTTGCATGGCCTTTGTTTCTCTTTCTTTTAAGACAAACACTTAAAAGAATGCAGCGCATAGTGAAATGCTGGTATAAGATTAGGAACAGGCATATAAAAGCCTGTGACTGTCTCCACTAAGAGATTGTTAGATGTTACTGACAATGTATACTGACTGATGTTACAACGTTAGTGCAAACATTATAAAAACAAAAGGGGTTTCAATTCAGAATTCTGTATGTTTCAATACTGTTTCCCTCTAAGTACTTAGTTTCTTGCAGCTTTAATATAAATCCCATGAAGGGCAAGTGGTTTCCTTTGGCAGCATCCTAAATAAAACCCAAGCAACCAACAGCAGCTGAGCAGTACCTTTTCTACTTCTGATGCATCTGAGCATCACAACGCACATGCTGTGGTTAAAGAAATGTCTTTTTAAAAAATCAAAAGCTTTAGTTTCCATGCAGTTTAACTACGAATTTTTTAAATGTAAAGCCTGATAACTACAGATTTAGAGCTGCATCTTGGGCAAATCCAACACTAGAGTTCATTGCATTTGGTATGGAAACTCTTGGTTTACAAATGTGGACAGAGGCTTCGATGCCTTGTTGGACCAGAGTCTGAATTGCTACACACAGGTCAAACTAATCCCAAATGGACCAATAGAGCAGACATCTGGCTTTAATATTACTTACTGCTTGTGAAAGATGCGGAGAAACCTGGCGCAGGAGCATCCTGAGACTGAAATACTGTGGTTATCACATTGTTTGGAGCAACAACAGGATCAGGAGCTGAATTTCCACATCCTGTGGCTAACAAAGCTGCTTCTTCTTCATTATTTCCTCTCCACACCTGGCAGGGCCAGATTGGAAATGGTTTAGTGTTTTCAAAGCCTAAGTAGTTTGTGGGAACCCACCAGGAATTACATATGCAATTTTTCTTTCCATAGGCTTAGGGTAGGATTCATCTCACACTGAACCTAAGAGATCTAAATTGGAGCTAATTACTAGAGTCAGTGGAGACAAAAAGGCTCCTCCAAGGAGGGAATCACAGTAAATAACTTAGGGTGCCAGGGATCTCTCAAGGGCATCTGGAGGTCATTTCCTTGAACCCCTGCTGGTAACATAACAAACATAGATCAGGTCCAGGGTACAAGAGAAAAACATTTTATGCATATCATTACCTACTTTCATTCTGTCTCTGCTTACTTAACTCCATACAATCCATGAATATGCATATTTGTGTATACAAGGAATTATTACATGAAATCCTTATGTTATTCAGTAAATAAAAATCAAGGCTGTCATGCTAGGGTAATATGGAAGCATCAGACTGTGAGATCTGGATCTTTACTACCTAGTGTTGCTAACATTTTTTTTTTAATTTTGCATTCACTTGTTCAATGACAAGTATCAAATCAAGTAAAGAGTTCATAAAATAATAAAATTAAAAATATATATAATAAATTTTAACAACATGGGGTTTTTTAAAGTATTACTTCAAGTGCACCAATAGCCCATTGATGCTCAATCAAACCACACATCCAAAAAAGCACATGCAGGTTTAGGTAGGTATTTAAGTGAAATCCTCTTCAGGTAATTACTTAAATATGTGCTTGAGGCTCACAGTTTAAGTACTGAATTTCAAGACACATGTAAAATGAAACATAGGTATAAATGTTTGATGTTCCTAAACATTTAAATACTTTCCTGAATCATGGTATTTATTGACAGGATTAAAAATGTCTGTTTAAATAATGAATTATTTACTCAAATAATAAAATTACTTTGTTGATGTTTTTTACTCTTACAGTTTTTTACTGTAGTTCATACAAAAAACAAATTATATCAGATGTTTAAAACAATGTGTTTGAAGGAAATCGAGTGGAACTAGTACAACCACATGAAATTGTGATTTCTCTAAGCAGCCATCCTAGAAAGAAAAGGGTTAGCCAAGGCTTAGCCTGTAAGTGTAAGCATATGAATCACCTCATTCATGGGACCAGGTGTTTGAGGCAATGGATGCTCAAAGGATTAATTTATACAGTCTATAGCTTGGCCAAGGTTTTGCAAAGTCACTATTGATTTTGGATTACTCTATTTTGGCTGCTCAGTTTGGAATAAATGGAAGAAACTTACATTGTTCTACAGCTTTTCAGACACCTTCATACATCTCAAATTGGACATTCAGAAAAGGAAGTGGACATCAAAAATTTCAGCTCTTTCTCTATGGAGAAATTCTCCAATTGACATAGTTTTGCTTATGTAATTCAGGGCAGTTTAGGAAGTTTAAATGAAACACTTTTACTGAGTGGCATTAAGACTTCGGTCTCAGTGAAATGTATTGTAACATTGCATCAATTACTTTCTGGAGCAGGTTATGAAAAGACAAATCTAATAGTTGTAGGGTTTTTTCACAGTCTTAAAAAATGAGTGCAACTGTGATTTGTAAGTTGGTAGGTATAGATCAGATGTACAGCTGCTCAAGTCTTCCTACATGCTGTGAAATTACGTTTGCCCTTTATTTCAACTGGGAGTTGTACTGCTGTGGAGAAAATGGGCACAAAACTACCAAACATATGCCAAATGCCTGAGAAAAGACTGACACTGAAAAATTCAAGGCATGTCTACTCTAGTCCATTGCTTTAAAAAAGGAAGGAGTAGTGCAACCTGGACAGTCTAAACACTAATAAAGACGTTTGGCAGAATTATAGTGTGACATTCCCAGGTTCTTTATTCACTGGAGTAATTGAAAATATCTTTTCTTTACACTTTATTTTCTCATTATTTTCTGTTTCTGAAATAATAGGTATATTTTCTATATTTTTCATTTTTGGAGAAGCACTTAGGGTGATGGGACCCTGCTGGAGGTGGAACCTCAAGAACCGATGAAAATTTAAATTATATACAGGCTAGTCCACAAAGCACACAGAAAATGGACTGTATGATACAAGAACTTTAGTTTATATTTCCCAAACTTTGTGCCTTGACAGTCTAAACCATAACAAATGAAAAACAGGGTTCTGAAATAATGACTTCTTAAAGTACCACTCTGCTGATCTAACCTTAACAATTATTTTACCTTCACATAACTGCTCTGGCAGCTTCCATTGCTATCTGGAACGTGGA
>VZTN01014526.1:4733-46017 GCA_013400515.1 Erpornis zantholeuca
TTTTACCCCTGGGCACAAAAACAAGTGATGATGCCATGATTTCAGCAAGAGGTTCCCGGTACCACTTGAAATTCAAAGGTCCTATAAATGCCTTCAGGAAGATGACAGAGCTGATATCAGACACCAAACAGCCCTGCAGCTGAAGAAAGAGCAGGTGCTAAGGAAGACAAGGTGGAGAATGCTGAACTTTAAAAGAGCCCTCAAATTTTTTTAGCCTTTTCCTTGAGAAGTTGAGAAATCTGAGAAAGATCTGTGCTTTTAAATCACAATTGGTGCACTGATTGTGCAGAAAACACTGTGGGATGACAGAAGTTCTTTCATGGGTTTGGGAGATGCTAGCATGCTAATAAACACGTTCTGTAATTTTCCTATGTACATTCAAACCAAGGAGAATTGTGTGTAATTCATATTGAAATTCTAGTTATTCTATTTACTACATACCTGTATGTAGAGGAGTAATTGCTGTCAAGTCTGGTCTGATTCCACATTTGACAGACGATTGTCAGATACTCATTTGCTGACAGAAAATAAAAGAATGAAGCATTTTTGGGGAAGGAATGGGAATAGTTAGACCTGAAACTTCACAGAAAAAAAAGATTGTTTTGAACATCACATTTTTCAAAACACTTCTCGTAGCTGAAATATTATTTCTGTATTCATTTAATTTTAAATGTGTATAGTTTCATATTAATAAAATATATTCATATACTCTGTGGTCCATATCGAATTATCTAAAAAACATTAGATAGATATGTTTAAATTGATTGAGGCAAAATTATCCAGAACAATTTTAAATACTATTTACATTTTTGGTTTCTCAGAATTTAACTTTACTCTTTTGACCATAGGCAGATTTGCTCCCCATCCCATTCCCTGTTCAGTTTTCTTGAGACAGGAATAAGAATTTTCAGCCAACGCAGTTCATAATTTAGTTTTTGACAAGGTCAATGTCTGAAGCTATGTCAGTCAGCTGGTCCACAAAAAAATATATCATAACTATGCATATATTGTAAATGTGCTTATAAGTATGTACACAAGTCCTGAAATTGCCAGAGAGCTCATCATGCAAGGAAAGAGATTAATTCCAACAGCTAAATTTATGGAAACTATTCACAAATATTTTATCATGTTATCCAATAACCCTCAGAGGTGGTTAAGAAATTAAATTTCTTCTCAGAAGTAACTTATTTGACAACAGCACAGGTGTATAGATCAACTCTCTTATTGGTGGATATTAAGAATTAGAGCTGAATGAATATGTTAAAGAGTTCATGGCAACCCCTTTCTTTCCAAAGGTCCTCTTTATTGGCTATTGCCCTACTGACCTGTTCCATGGCAGGAAAAATGAGTGATCATTTGCAGTAAAATATGGTGAAAATACCTGCAATCTTCCTGTTCAATTTCACTTGGCCTTCTCGGTAAGACTGTGCTTTCATGCTACATTAATTCTGAACTTAATTGAGAGCTGTCATCTGTGTGCCATTTCACTGCAGGGATTGAGCCAGGAAGAAAAGAAAAGCTTTATTGATGGGGTAGGGGAATGCATTGGCAATTACTTCTTGAAATGAAGGAGTGAGCTTCTGTAACAAGCATGCCTGCATGCTACCTGACCAGACTAATTGTGAAAGTTGAAGTAAAAGCAACTAAAATTATCTTATATTGTTAATGGCATGGCTGAATTAAGTTTCCAAAGTATTAAGGTAAATGTAATGTAGAAAGCGTTAGTAAGGCACATTTCTCTGGATTTCCAGATACCGTTCTCTCTCTTCTCACATAGTGATTGTGGGAATCAAGTTGTCAGGTACAGAGTAACACATGTAAAACATGAGCATTTTGGGGCCTGAGTTGTGGATTTTACTTAGGTTTTGGTTTTATTTCTTCTGGTTTGTAATTTTCTTGATCCTGAGACTGTTTAAACTGAATGGGTGTGTGTATATAATTTTTCTGAGTGTTGAGAAGGCTGTGGGGTAACTTTAGGCAATGGTTCCTGACAATGCTTTGATTCACAGCTGCTGGGGAACTTGTTGCAGAAAGGGTTCCTGTCATACCTGGTAGGATCAGTCACCCAAGGGAGCTCTCTGTTCCTTCACATGATGTGATTTGTGAACTCCTCTTTGGGAAGTAGGAAGCATTTTATTAGCTTAGCTAGCAGGTACAAATATATGTAAGCCTGTGAAACTTGGCAGACTGTTGTGTCTGTGCTACTGAAAACTGTAAAGGTTTTATTGAAGTTGCATATAAGTTGTGGTGAAACTTGTCTTGTATAGTGCAGGTTTCACCTTCCCCTCCTAGAAAAAATGTTACAGGGAGGAACATTTCAATAAACAAGGTGTTTTTGCTCTTGTCTGATTAAAAAAAAAAAAAGATAAAAAGGGGGACTTGTGGCAATGAGCTCACACTTGCTAGGGCCTAGGTTGTTGTCTGGAGCTAAAAGGGCATAAGCACTGTATCAACTACTGGGAAGAAAATTAAACCTATCCCAGCCAAAGGAGGACAAACTTTTGAGTGGTAGTCATGCTTTTGTTTATACTAGTGAGAAAAGATTTAGTGATCAACCAAGCACAGCATTGTAGGTCAGAACACTCAGTTTGGTTCCTCTCTGTATTTATAGTTATTTCTAAGCTCCTTCCCTTTACTTAGAATAAAACTGCCCTGTTGTTACTTCTCATCTGCCTTCTATGAAGACAGACCATAAGCCCCAAGACTTGCAAAGCAAGACTTTTTTAAAGCAGAATCCAGCCTGAAGTCAATCTCAGTGGCAAAAGCAGAATTTCTTCTGGTGAGTTTCATTTTCTAATGAGCAAGAAGTACATAGAGAGTGGCTGAAAATTCATCATTGTAGAGGAGAGTTTGGTTCCAGAAAGAACAGAATTATTTCTCCATTTCAACTCCAGCTGGAATTTTCAGCAGAGGAGTAACTGTCCCCCTTGGTTACATGAACACTATCTCCCAGAATAGATTCTGCCAACCCTTTTTAGGGTTTGCGAGTCTTATAGGCTTGGAAGAGGTAATTTTTCCTTTCATTTGTATCCAACAGAGCAGAAAATGCTGTAAAGCCACCAAATTAATAGGTTATATAACAGCCTTTGTATGCTTCTTAAACTCTGTTCTCATCCCATGGTCATTGAGCATTGCCCACTTTCTGATTTTTATACAGCCGTGGGACATACACTTCAATCCAAGAGCTTGTAACAGAGAATCCTTTACCAGTAAAATTCATTATACTCTTCAAGAAAACAAAATAATTCCCCCCATCCTTTTTTGATGAGGAGTGCCACTAAAGATAAATCTCGTTTGAGGGCATTCTTTCTGCATGGTAGGCGTGCCCAGGGAGGCAATTTTGTGTTTTATAAATTATAAGGCAAAAAACCCTCACAAACCTGGAAACTTCTAACTTTTTGGTGTATAAATGCACCAGGAAGCAGTGGTTAGTAAAAATGTTTTAATATGTTTTTGTTAAGTTTGGTTTTGGTTTTTTATTTTTTTATTGTGAAGAGAGACAGGAGGTTTTGCAAATTTTGGTATGTGGTTCTAAAACCTCTGTGCTCATCTCCCTTGCTACGAAGAGTGCAAACTGATATGAACTGTGTGTATTTCTTAGTTTCCTTGACTTCTCTTGGGTTTCCAGATTCTCATATTTTGTGACTATGGCTGTTGTGGGATTACAAGTAGTGAGATGAAAATGGGGGAATACAAGTGCACAGAACAACATTACTGGTTAAAAACACAGGCTGCAGTCTTCTTTATGCTGCCTTAAGACAATACCCACCGAGTGCTCATTTAACAAGCAAAAAGTATTTATCAGAGCATGGGGCAATCAGTGTGTTGCAAGGATTATCTATAAGACAAATGGGTAGATGGGTGACAGAGCACATTCAGAGAAATATGCCACATGAGATTATTTGCAGAGCAGTATCAGTCTAAACAATACTTTTCTAATAGGAGAATGGACTTTCATGATGCATGCAAATGAGAATTACTTTTGGAATTAGCACGTGTAAAATAATTGAGATTCTCTTTATATACTCATGCTTAAATCAGCTTTACATTTCAAATGTCTTATTCATACACAGTATATGGAATTGTAATACTTGTACACCTATGCTGCCTTGAAACTTCTCACACTGGTTGTCCATATGCATGCATCTTCTTTGAAGAATTAAATGGTGATAATCCACACTATGTTTTAGAGATTAAATTTTAGGTAACTTTCTGCTTGACTACTGGTACAACAGAGCAATGGAAAATGTTCTCTCTTAAGACCTGGTTATTTTAAAAGTCCTCTGTGATGTGAATTGCACAGTTGCAGTATACACTTATTTTTTACAGGGTGTTACACACATGGTGAAAGTAGTTATATTCCTAGAAACCACTGTCTCACACTGGTGCTGTCTTTCTCCTTTCCCTTAGTTTTTGCTCCTTCTGAATGATAGGAATTAGTTGAGTTCTTTAGGTATTTGTTTCTAGAAAGCCTTAGCTTCTGATAGCTCAACTTGCCATTTGCCTTCCTGGTGCAGAAAAAAAGCACTGTCGTTTATCTGGACTTGATCTCTTTACTTAAACAGAAGGATTAGTCTCAGAAAAGGAACTTGAAGGCAAGATATGAGTTTAATGTCGAAATAATACCTATTCCCTGTGTGTGTGTATTTCCTGTAGAAAGATATGGGTATTGTTTAAGGGTGGTTATAATGTTGCCTTGATAACACAACCTAATGACTAATACTGTTGTTGGGATTGTTCTGGGTTGTTGAATTCTGCACAAGTGTCACTTTAAGACACGGAGAGCTTCCTTAGAGAGTATTAGGCCCATTGTTCTCAGTGTTAAAATTTCGCTTATCAGTTCTCCCCACACAGATCATTAAACAATCCTGGGGGAGGAGGAGGAAAAAAGTCAATAAAATGAAAAAGCAAACTCCAAACCCTGTCTCCTGCAGAGTCTTTTTACTAGCATGGAATTGCTAGTAACTGCTGAAATCTACT
The DNA here is from genome assembly GCA_013400515.1 of Erpornis zantholeuca. NCBI lineage: Eukaryota > Metazoa > Chordata > Aves > Passeriformes > Timaliidae > Erpornis > Erpornis zantholeuca. The sequence goes on from VZTN01014526.1 coordinate 9,714, forward strand.
GGAATATAAATAATTTCTACTTTCTGTAGCAAAGGGGATCAGATACTGTGGGATGAACATCATTGCCAGATTCTTGTAAATAACATAAAAAAGGGACAATCTAGTGATGTAGGGGTTACTGCCTCTAAAGCATTTGTGTTACAGGTCTTTTGTTCCATTTTCTATAACTTTCTACAAGGACTGTGAAATAAAAGGCATTCAACTGCTTTCCTTCTTATAAATATTTTTGATTGGGTCTTCCTATAGCGAGATGAAACTTATTTGGTTGTGGGGAAAGGCTGCAGAATCATGCTTGACTAGACATCCCTGATAAATCAGCTTTTGGGAACTGTGGGTGAGAGGAGGACTTAGTCACTATGTGGATAATTTTATCCTAATGGCCTGAAAGTCAGATGTTATGTATGGCAGTAATTAAAATATTATGTTACAATTCTGAGAATGGCAATCTGTTTTTCTAATCAATAAACAGTGTCAAACAGCTGAAGAGCTGCAAGTTACAATTCCCCAATCACATGTATGGGGTTATTACGTTGCAACTGCACAGTTAATCAATTGGCTAACATCTGTGAAACGTCTCTTCTGTTAGATGCTGGGAGTTTTTCTCTTGCATAAATTCCTAAGACTGAATGCTGGTAAGCCTCAGCAAGGCTCTGAAAAGTGCTAACAATGCTTCTGGCTTTTACCACTTGGAAACTAAAGTCAAACAAGTGTCTCAATTAGTGTGGTTTTCTTGAGGCCAGTGATGCATGGGATGGGATCTGGACTTTTCTAGAGGTGACATGCACCAATCTAGGAAAAGAGGAGAGGAAAATTACAATATTCAATTGCTTTGTGGTTTTTTTCATCAAGGGTATGGCCAAGCAAGCATATTGCTTATATCACTGTGTATTGCTTGGGAAGACAACATTTTGACTCAGTAACCAGAGTTTTAAAGCACATTGCCAAAAAAATTCACCTTCCAATGCAGCCCTTAAAGTGAAGGAAAATCCTCCATTGATTCAATAATTAAGATATTTACATGGTAGCTGCTGAATTGTTCAAAGAGGCGATTATATTGTCTGGTTGAATTACCTAATGTCAATTGAGAGGCTTCATGGTAAATAGTCTGTTCTTATGGTATGGCTGCTGGCTGGTAGAAAGCCCGTTAGAGTCAAAGAGCGTGAAAATTGGAAAGAGAGCTATGTTAAGGATGTTAGTAGCTCTGCTTCCTGTAAAAAGCAGAATACACAATGGATCTAAAATTGATGCAGGAAAAGATCACGATCAAAGTGTAGGAAATTGGCAAGCAATTGTGTTAGGAGTTTAAGAATAATAAAATCAGTATTTACTGAAAGATAAGTTGTACCTTATTGCCCATGAATATTATAAGGGCAGATGAACTAAAATGCCTTAAAGGTGCTGCCTTGATAAAATAGGCATCCTAGAGCATGAGGAATGCTGGAAAACAAAGGGCATCCTGTGACAGCTGGATCACAAACAGCCCTAAGTGAAAGGTGCTTTCCATGGGGCCATTAATATGAGGTTTAGAAATGGAAATCGCTTCAGGTTGGCTACGTTCTAGGCTGTAAGAAAGCGAGTTTATTTGCAGAATAGTCTTGCTGATTTTCAGACGGGGAGAAAGTGGTGGAGGAGAGCGCATGATGGGTGGGTTTAAGGTAGGCAGGAAAATCTCACTATCTCCTTACAATGGGGCACCCCATGTGTGCTTATCCCATAACCCAGCCAAACGGAGCAATGGCCAAAGCTGGAAGCGGTGGCAAAGGCCATGGCCTGCTGCAGCCATCACCTCCTCAAGCGTTTCCCGCCTCAGCCCACGTGAGGGGAGGCTGCTCCCAGCTCCACTCTGGGCCGGGGTCTGGGCCTCTGCTAATGTTTTACAGCCAAGCCACGGTGCCTGGTGTTGGGAGATTGGTATGGAAGCCCTGGCAGAGAGGTGACAAGGTAGAGCATGGGAGGGCCCTGTCATGGCAGGCTCAGTGTTGGGCTTCTGCTCCTGGGGAACTGCTGGCCCTCGTGGCACACCAGGGCAGTGCCAAGGAGAGCGGCCAGGAAGGAGGGATGTGTCAGCTGTGCCATGAGGGCAGGAGGGTGCAGGTGCGGGAGCTCTCTGAGGAGCCATGTGCCAGCGGAGCCATGGAAACTACTGCAGGGGGGATGCGGGGCCCATGCTGCCACATCCGTTGTTTTGTGGAGGCTTATATTCAATCTTCTGGCTTAATTTGCTATTTGAGTATTGGAATCGGCAGTTTTCTTCAATGTTTCTGGTAGACAGGTGCTTCCTGCTGCTGGAGGCAAAATAGGCACTGGGCTTTATCCCTTTGGCAGCAGTGGGATGTAACCCCCTCCAGAGCAAACACCCAGTGCCAAGACAGAGAGAGCCTGCACCAGGCTGGGCAGGCTCTCCCACTGCGCCTCAACACTGGTCCTGGCAACACCAGTAATTGCTTTTAGTGAGTATTGGCTTTACACAGAGGACATATCTCAGCAGAAAATATCACCTGACTGAAAATAGCTTGGGAAATAGATTTTATCACTAAATTAGGATAAAGGACTTTTTAGATCTATTTGCAATTAGCTCAGCAGCATATTTTCCTTGCACTCTATTTTTTGTGATTTCATATAATCTCCTGAGAACATCTTGCATGGAAGTTTTAATTAAATTAACCAATATATTATTTTGAAATGGATTTAACAGCTGCAAGATATCTGTGAACATTTTGGTTAGAAAGGTAAGCACTGTAGAGTATCACTATGACTGCAGAGGGGGTTGTCTCTTGGACATAAAAGCCCTTTCTTATAATCTGGCTACACCAGATGGGTTTACAATACATAATCCAATTCAGATAACTAACTGTGACATGCATAAACTTGAAAAGCCAAGTCAAAAACCATGAAGACAGCATGGTAACTGAGGTCATATTTGTGTTTAAAAAGTGGATGCCTCTTCAAAGTTGGTGGCTGCTTTTTTATTTTAAGCTGCTTTTTATGAATTATCGGAACAGTATTTGTACTGACCTGTATACTAGGATAGAGTCAAGTGAATTTTGTAGTTGACAGTTCCACCAAAGATGTCTTCCCAATTTTTTTGTTGGGAAGAAGTGTACATGGCCTCATCTTCTGGCAGCTGTAGCACTTCAAAACATGAAGACAAAATCAACCAAGAAAATAAGGAGTGATTGTGTGGGCTGGCACAGAAGATAGAGGTGGAAGTTCATTCCCTCAAATTTTCCGATAATCATTTAGGGCTGATTCTCAAAAGAACAAAAAGCTTGAACCCCCATGACTTTAGTAATCAATAATCCTAATGCTCCTAGATACTTTCAGGTTTGGACTTTAGTCTCTCCTTGTGTTTGTTCCTCACCTTATCTTACTGGGTTGTTAAATGCTCAAAGGAGCCTGAGGCACTATGACAATCAGGGAAAAGATGCTAATGCTACAGAAAAACAAACCTCACCATCTGCTGTCCCATATCTCACACAGAAAGGCTATTTGTTCATTTTCCGGGAATCTTCTGTCGATGTAGCATGTATACATATGTGCTTCTCAAAATTCTTTTATATTTTTGGGGAGTAGTGCTTTCAAACTGGTGGTATACCTTCAAACTGGTTCTTAGAATAACTGGACTTTCATCAAACTATGTTTATATTATGAATAACTTATAAATACTTGCAACCCAATCCAATACATTTCTGCAGGCATTCACAAAGGAAAAAGACCCCGATACTGGTATTTTAAGATTCAATTAGATGTGCCTCAGAATGAATGAAATCTTGCCTGTAGTGCATCTCCAGTACTCCTTAGGTGATTACAGTAAAGGATATTACTAAGATGGCATGATTTCTGGAAATTGCTTTAATATTCTGAAATTTTGTTTTAATTGTTTTAATGTGAACTTTTTTTTTTCCTTTTTCTCCTGAAATGCTGTGTATTGAATTAAAGCAAAGTTGCAAGTTCTCAATTGTTTTTCTTTGGCATATAGAGTGTGTACTGGTTAATCAAGGTCAGCTTCAAGAAGAAAAGTGAAGTCTGTCAGAGGCAATATTTATGAATGGACTTTCACTCTGCTGTAATTGAAATTAATGTTGAGTCATTCTTTCCAGTAACTTCATGAGCAGACAAATGTGAGTTGACAGAGGGATAAGAGGCTCTCCAAGAGATAGCTCAAAACGTGGCCAGGGTTATATATCACTTCCTGAAATGATAATACAAATGCTAATTGATCAGAGGCTCTCTTCGAAGTCATGTAGCAAAAGAGTGTTTTCATTTTTATCAGGAACTGCTGTTTGCAGAGAGTGAGTCAAAGACAGGAGATGGACAAGTCTAAGACACTTATTTCAAGGTTAAAGTGTACTTCCCATTAAAGTACACAGTAGCTGTATAATCTTCATATAAAAGGTTAAAGCTGGGCTGGGATATTATCTACAATAGTCTTATAATGTGTTATCTGAATTTTCTTTTACATTGAGTTACTTATTATGGTATACAGTAGTATTTTGTAAGATCTGTTTGCAATAGATCTCAGTAAAACATCTGCATTCTTCTGGGACAAAACAGAATCACAAAGGATTAGGGAACACATAGGGAATGGAACATATAACATTTTGGCCATAGAAATTATTCAAAGGAGAAGATTTAGAATGCATTTTAATCCCTTTAAATTCTACACAGAGCCTGTGTAAAATGAGGATATGAGAAAATGAGATAAATGCTGCGAATTTAGTGTTCCTTTGGGTTTTTTTTTTCTTTGGGTTTGGTGTTTTTTTGTTTTGTTTTGTTTTTTNTGGGTTTGGTTTTTTTTTTTTTTTTTTTTTTTTTTTTTTTTTTTTTTTGGGTTGTTTTTTGTTTGTTTTGGTTTCTTTTGAGCCAGTAGAATTTCCAGACATCTAGGTTTGTTGAAACCTAATAAGCTTATATTGCTAATTGAAGCTAATTTCAAGGGAATAAAAAACTAATTTTCATTAACAAACAACAATAAAGCTCTAGAACTATTTTTTTTCTTATGTCTGAAGCATGAAGTACACTGAAACTTGTATTTGTTGAGGCTTTGGTAGGGAGTATACTGTTAAATAGGCACTCCTCAAATAAATGTATGTATTCTAAAAGATCTTGAAGTTTCCTTTAAACTTCCTTCTTTGAACTTTCCTTTCAATTCCTTTTGGTCAGCTGATGTTTCTGGATTTATTTAGAGTTTTCAGAGAAATATTTCTTGTTATACTTTCAGGTTTTTTGTTTTTTTCTTTATTTTTTCCCTGAACAAATGCTATGAAATGCATAGAGTAGTATTTGCAGTTGCTTTGACTAAGGCATGCCAGAAGCAGCATGAGGACTTAGCATTAGGAGACAATAATAATAATAATTTTCCATTCTTCCAAACTTGATAATCTAGTCTTATTTTCTTATTTGTAATATTGCTTACTTTACTTCTTGGTTATCTCTGGATACAGAGGAAAGGTTTTTGCTGAGCTATCAGCCTATGTTATGTCACTTCTTCTGGAAATTAAAGTAGGTACCGGTAATTGGAAAAGAGCTGGTGTCCTCTCAGTTCTGGCAGCTGGGCCAGTGGTACATTTTGCCTGCTGTCTTCTTAGGAGGCTCTTTTTAGTCCTTTTGAGCTCCTCAAGGCTTTTCTGATTTAAACAATGTCCTCTGCTTTTTTCTGAGGTCAAAAATACACCACTGTTGCTTACATGAGATTTAACCACGTCTTTCCTCCTTGTTTTTCAGGCACTGGTAGCTGTGCACTACCAGTTATGCTGTAGCTCCCCAGTTATCTTTAGAATGCCTTTTGAGGAATTATCCTCTAACTCTACCCGTTATGTGGGTACCTACCTACCATTCTTTAAGGAGCACTGTTTCTTTTAGGGCCTGACATGGCTTTGTGCCCTATCACCTTGGTGATGTCTTTCCTCAATGGGAGAGGATCCACCTCGATTTTTCCAGGCTGCAAACAAATGTCTGTTTCTCTACTTCTTGTGTCTTATCTGCAGCTTCTTTGAAATTTGGCATCGGCGGGTACAAAATGTGACTGTGCCAAGAGCATTTATGCCTGTGTTGGGAGATGGTATAAGTAATCTTAATAGCACTGTTAGCATGTTTTATAGCTCTGTTAAAGAGCCTGTCATCAGATGCTATGTAGTGTGGACAGGCTGAATCAAACAATCTTGTCTTACGAGAGAAGTCTTTCTATCACTGTATTTTTTTCCTGTTTTTTCCTTTGCCTTTATGTTAAATTGAATAAAAATGTGTAATTTTAAGTATGGGGGGCTTTTTTTTGGTTTTGTCTTTTCTGTGTAGAAATTTGGGTTCTTAAACAAATAGGTCGAAAATTTTTAGGCAAAATGTTGTACCATAATGTGTCTGCTAACTATTTATACATATTATAATTTCAAAAGCATACCCCTTCCTGTAAATTCCTCAAAGGGAGTATCTGGTTACAACCAGCGCTATGTAGATTTTAGGCTTGTGATAATTTTGTTTCCCTAAGTGTAATATATCCAGCAAAGATGATACAAATAGTATATTTTTATTTTCCTGTGCCTTGTGTTTTCAAATACCTCACAAATTGCATTCTCTATATGAAGTAGGAAGCATGCTTTTAAGCATAAGTAAGAGTCATGTCAACCAAAGGGATAAAGCCCTTGCTAAATAACTGTGGAATAGAAACAGCACACAGAGTAATTTTTAAGAGATCTAAAGATTTATATATGCACTTATTTCCTGACAATGCTGAATTTGCTAGTTCATTTCTAATTTATTGTATTATTGTTTTCATTAACATAGAAGTGTCCTCCTAGGAAATTAGACAGTTCTTCAACCTGCTGAAACAGAAGATTTTGGGCCTGTGAATGTCACAGGCTTAAAACTTTTTGATGTGAGACAGAACTATAAGTGAATGATCATTTCAATGCAATGAGTAACATAGACTACAAGCAACCTGTGTGGAGATTTTGAAGTAATTTTTCTTAGTGAGGAACTTTAGAGGTGTGATAATTTAGATATTAATATTTTGAAAGCTCGTTGTAAATATGCATTTGTAGTGACAAGACACAAGTTTTGATCTGCTCAATATGGATAGAATATGAATAAATTAGTATTTTAAGTAGCAAGATTATCACATGCCACCTCAAAAGCTGAGTATAAATATTTATCTGCAATGTGTGATATATTTGAACATATATTTATTGGTTAAGCGAAAGGGGTTATACATTTACCTACGTTGTCATTGGCTGTGTCACACGAGCTACTTGACAAGCCTTGCTTTTGCTGCATCATGAGGCAATGTTTGAGAAGCGATGGAACAGCTATCTGTGATTCTCCCTTGGGACCCAGACTATCAGTGCAAAGCCAAGAGCACTCCAGAAGCAGAGGATGTGTGAGTCTTAGTTGAGCCTATGATTAGAAATCTTTTTATTTGGTGGGAAATGTTCCAAGAAATAATAGTAAACTTGAAATGTAAATCTGATTGTGAAGCTCTGTATTTGACTTCAGCATTTTTTGAATTCTGGATTAAGACACACAATACAAGAGATATGATATTAACAAAAATTAAATATGAACACTTCATCTTTCCACTTTACTTTTATGTGAATGTAGCTCAATTCTAGGAATAAGCCATCAACAGTTTCCCCCCCGTCCCCCGCAAAAAAAGGCTGATGTTCTAGACAGATATAGATTTGTATAATAAAAATCTATGCACTAGGTGACTAATGTTTGGTTCCCTGGTTTCTTGTAATTACCTATTTTCTGTATAATCATGAATGGGAAATCCTGTTACCTCAGTTCGTAATTTGAAAAAAGGTGATTTTCTGTCCCTAACTGCAGAAATTGCTGTACTGAATGCAGTTTTACTACATTGTGAAGATGTTGGGAAAGTGACATATATGATTTGTAAAATATGTAACATGGACCTTAGGTTTTTGTTGTAGTAGAAAATATTAGGAGAAAGGTTTGTGTAATGAGTCTTTATTGCCTTTTCACAGGATGATGGTCATGAAGAGCAGATTTTATGGATTGCGTATGAATTTTAATTGCATAACAAAAAACATTTTTGATATTAAGTAATTTGGATTGACAAGAGTTGTTTTACCCATTTTCTTGAAATTCTTCGTCATACATCTCTAAGTTTCTTAGATCTTGTATGTTTACCAGCTATATGAGTCTGCACTGCTCCATTGCCTTAGGCACTGTGTGTTTGCATTCACCTACAAAGTGCAAAGTAGGTGCAGAACATTCCTACTCAGAGCTGAAGGATCTATAGTCCACTCAGCACAAATGCAAAAGGTTGCACCAATATTCAAAAGCTGTGTTTGAACAGGTCCAGGGTTCAGTGGTTACACCAAGCCACGCTTGCATTCCACGGACAAGGGCAAGTTCTTTCAATAGTATGTCTGTTCCTGTTGGTGTAGGAGGGGGGGTCACTTCAGCTTTAACTACAGAGATGAAAGAAAAAAAACCCCATTTTAAAGGCACTGCATTTGTTCAAGGTCTTCACTGAAATATGCTACTCTCATAGAGCCAAACTGCATGACAATCAGTAGCAAATGACAAGGAAATTCATGGCCATACTGTCTATCACTATGGACTTTGCCAGAAGTATTTGTCTCTTAACTGTCTAATAATTTATAAAGAGCAATAAAGCTGTGTTGGAGAACTCTGTGTTATAGTTCCAGGCTAGAGATGATTTACTCCACTTGTCATCCTGGAGTGCTGCTATGATATAGTACCCAGGTTGCTGCTCAAACATACGTATGCACCTACATCATATAGAGTGGTATAACTACAATATGCAACTTCTGGAAGCATCTGCGCAATTATAGATTGAAATAAGCTCCAGTCTTCAACACCAACTCCTACTAAATTAATCTGTTGGCTCTGCAAGGGTTGAAAATCAGAATCTTTTCTATCCGGGGATTGTATAAGAAACTTTGTGCTCAGGTCCTGTTCCCTTCAGCCTGCTGGCTACCATATGTCATGGGGGATTTTAGCTTTGCCAGAAGTTGTCCAGTGACATTGTGTTTGTGCATGATGCAGCACATGAACAGGCTTTGGTTTTTGACTGAGCTAGCTAGCAATAAATAAAACTCCACAGCTGATCATCTTTGTCCTCAGCCTGCAGAGATAGGAAGTAGTTGCATATGACTTTCTTGAATGCAAAGAGAATAAGAGCCTCAAGTTATAAATGAACTAAGTCCAAAGCATCCACCAAACTATGAAATAGAAAAATATTGGGGTTAGGTCAAAACAAAGAAAATAAAGATGATCATTTATTTGGTGAGATCTTCCAAAGTGTGTGATGATATTTTTGTTTGCTGCCTAGCAACAAGGCCAGCTTTAAGAGTAGGAAAGTATGTGCCTGCCTAATCTATCGAGAGTAACTCTCTACAGAAAAAAAGAAATAATTATAATCCTTAGTAATAAATTAAGGGATATTAATTATTGTAATAAGTTACTTGCTGAATTGACAAATGCTGAACTCTACACAGAAAGAGTAGTGAAAAGTTTAGCTAATTTTATAGTGAAGGCAAGAAAAGTTGCCTAGAAGCATTCAGTTCCCATACAGAGTAGGATTACCATACTGCAGTAAGACAGATCAGGTAGATGTGACTACCCCTGAATGTGGAGGGTGTTCTTTTTCTAATTATTTTACATCCCAGGTTATGTGACTGACTGGAAATGCATGATCTAGTCTAGCACTATAGTACTTCTACCACAAAGGTGTGGTGTAGGCTGCAGGAGAAAAGCTTAGATGTCTCTGGATATTCAGGTTAGATGGTCCAAAATTACAATCTTGCTTGGTCTTACAGAGGCACTTACTGCTCATCATTCTGTATTTTATTTAATATCATTAGAGGTAGAAGAAGGTTTTTACTTTAATGTATTAGTAATTCCCTGTGTGCAGGGAATTATTGCAGTTCCTGGAATTTCTTCTCTCACAACAGAAGTGTTTCCATTTCTGAGTTTTCAAGCTGCAGCTGCATACATCAGACAGCCAAACACTTGTATTTGTATTAATGTCTGTGGTATCTTCTAAAATTTTCCCTGTGAGTCAGTTCTACACAAGTTTTAGAGCAGGCTCATAGTTCAGTCAGCTGAGCACGGATAAGGGTGGCTAAGTAGATGCTCACATTTCTCTGTGTCGGGGATGCTCAAGAGCACGGTCTGTTTTAAGCATATGTGTTTTCTAGGCTGTGCTGACAGAAGAGAGATGCCATTTATTCCCATCCAAGTTCTTAGTTTTCCTTTTTAATCGTGTAAATACAATAGTAGGGAAACCTGCAAACTGCACTTCTTATTTCCACACACTTTTTCAGTAGTAAATGTAACATTGCAGTATTGCTGCAAGTAGACAGAAGGCTTTTCCTGATAACAGATGGGGAGGATCTTGACCTGTCCTTTGTCAAATATCACATGAGTCAGGCTACCTGATTGCCATCAGGCTGCGTGCCTGGGTGGGCGCCAGTGTGGTCAGGTAGGGTATAACAATAGCCATTCATCACGCCCAGCCTGTCTCTCCCCTCTGTCAGTAAGATAAAATGATCTAATATAATCAACTCTACAGGAGACACAAGGCTTGCTGGTGTTTTGTTCTTGGTGGAGAACCTTGTGAAAACAAGCACACACATCTACAAACAGGCCAGGAAAACTCCCACAGCATTTCCAGTGTGGTAACTGATAGCAGCCATATTCTTGGACTAAATTGCTTTGGGGCTCTTTTTGGTTTGTTTTTTTTTCTTTCCCCTGTAGTGGTGGTGTCAGGGGTAAAAAAAAAAAAAAAGTAGGGACGTTTTTCTGTTTGCTTATTGCTGTATTTCTGCTGCAACAGATAATGATGTGGCAATGACAATGGTGCCACATGGCTTCTGCCCTTGATGGTGACAGAAAAGAATAGAAAAAATGCAGGTAACAGTGAAATTATGTAAGATAGCAAGGGCCAGGACTAATCCAAGGAAAGATTACCATTTGCATTAAACAGGCTTTGAATACTTTTCTCTGTGATGCTTCTGGTAAATTTTTGATTGGGTGTTAGCTGTTATGGTGACTTTGCACATGCTTGGCTTTGTTTTCTAAAATTTTTTTCAAAGAATTACATTCAGCTCACGGGACTTACAGCACCCATGTCCTGTCAGTCTGATTGGAACCTGCATTTATTATTTGAAATGAGGAAGATTAATGTAACCAAACCTTATCTTAGTAGCTGCAGTTTGATGCCCAGAAGCCCTGGATAGTCCTGAAGGTCTTACCCTACTATGTGAGCAGATTTTGTCATAGAGAGAGACTCCGAAAGAAAACCTGCCATGAAGGATTTATAATTCATGCAGACAGACAAAGGAAAGAAATTACCTTCCATGTTTTCCACACTGTGAACAGTATGGAAGCTGTCGGGTTTAGTGAGTTCAGCAGCAGTGGCTGAAAGTATGTGCCACGTGGGTGAATACTCCACAGTATTCACAGTATTTACCTGGATGGCAAATTGGGATTTTTTACTTTGAGTGGTAGAACACACAAATAATTTGTCTGAGGACTCATTATTAGCGATTTAGAGAAATGAGAGTAGTTAAAAGGATCTCTTTGTCCCATATTTTTATTTGTAGGACATATATGAACTCTGGTTTAATTTCTTTTAAAATTCACTCATTTTTTTTAATACCATAATTCTTCTTCATACTGACAAATAAAACAAGGTTAAACTTACAGATATCTTACAGAACACAGTACCTTGTACTGTACCTTTTTATTAAAATGGAAAGCATTCAAAAAGCATTACATAGCATTTATATATATAAAATACACTTATGGACACATATGTATATATGTATGCATTATACAGTTTAATCTTTCATGCAGCATTGCAATATGAAAAGTGAATATCCTGGCTGTGTATTTGAATGTGGTTTCTTTAGCTTCTGTGAAGCTTTGACCACTTAGGCCATCTAAGAAAAATATGTTTGCTGTGTCTAAATTTAATTTCCAAGACTTTGACTGCAATTCTTATCTCTTGATAATGTTTTAATAAATGCAAGTGTTTTAAGGCCAGTAGGTACCACTACTAATCTTGTAGTTTTCCCAACAGCTGCTAGATAATTTTATCTACACGAGGTCCATAATTTCTAATTTTGTTCAGCTCTAGACTTGTTCCTGTTGAAATTAAAGAAAAAAAATTGCTCCTGATTTGAGAATGTCATCTGGATGAGAGCTGATAGACCTGGGCCTTGCTGTAGCCCTGCAGAGCAGTGAAATTACAGAGTGCATTTAAGAGCACTTTATGCTTCCTCTGCTTCTGTTGCTCAGTCTTGTTATGCTTCACTACCAGATTCTACTTGGATTAACACCTAAAATTGTGTTCTATATTTTTGGTGGTGTGTATGAGAAACCATCTTGAGTACAAGGAAGCTGAATGGTGGGGGTGGGAGAAAGGATAAAGAAAAATTATTGGCAAAATATGCAGCAAATAACCCTCCCCTTAAGTTTTCTAAACAGTCATTTTGGAGCTTTCCTCCTTGCCCATGAAATGCTTTATTACGTTGACATGAAAGGATTTAAAATGCAATGAAATCAATAGGATATTTATTTCAAATAGTTAATCAAAAGTAGAATATTTTACATTAATTTTCAGGTTAAAACTGAAGCAAATTTGGCCTTGAAACAACGTGTCAGTTTTTTATTTTGAAAATGTTGCAGCAAAACTTTGATGACATGTCCTTTTTTCTCCCCTCTGTGAATGAAATATTTTCCAGAGTAGTTGCAAATTTGAAAGATGTTGTTCAAAATTTCTTTTTTGCCTTCTGTTGGAAAATTAATCTTCATTTATTTGAGTACCTGAATTTCTTCGAAAAAACTTTCAATGATATGACTTTACAGCCTACAATGAACATTACAATGTATATTTAAGGCATTAGTATTTGAAGTGATCTATTTAAGGAGACCATAATTCAAAATAAAATTAAATGTAGCTCATAGTTTTAATTCTGGTGTTTTTAGTGTTTTAAGCTTTTTTTTTTTTTTTTTAATTTTCAGGCTTTCAGAATTTTAAGGCTTTTGTTCAGGTGTGTTGCTCTTTGAACACAGGGTACACTCAGTTTGTGTGCTTTTTACTGGCTACAGATGGATTTCTTCTCTGGGGTGCCAATAATATGAGTGTGCTTTAACCCATTTTTGTTGATCTGGACATGATTGGCTTAGAGAGCATGAAGGCATTGATTTGCCTATATTTTTTCAGGTGCAAAAGGAAAAATCCCACCCTCCTGCTTCTCAGCCAATTTTCCTGCCGACAGTCAGCAGTTTGTTACCTTCTTAGTTGTTCGCTTTCAGAGAGGTTTGTTTCGTTAGCTTTGCAGCCCAGAAACGCTGTGTTGGTGCAGATGGGGTTAGCAGAGGGATGGGCAAGGCTTGGCAAGCCCCACTGAGGGCATTGGAGCTGGTGTGGAGCAGTGGGAGCCCCAAGGGGAGCCCCTCAGCCTGCCAGGAGAGAGCCTCTCCCTCACCGCTCAACAGGAGTGTATGGAAAGCTGTAACTTCCTTCTTTCTGCTGCAAAAAAATTATAGGAATTCCTCTTGTACAAAATCCTCACTTAGGTTATGTTGATGTTTTCGTGTACTTAGTACCTCCCTCATCAAATACCAGATATATGAAATACTGTCACAAATGCAAAGCTGAGTTAAGTATTGGAATATTATTTTCCATAATAAACATTATTCATTCAAAGATTTTAGATTTGCTGCTTCTAGATTTTAGTTCTCTTTCTGCAGTGCTAAACCAGCATTTGAATGTTACACTGTAAAAGACAAAGCAATATAGACAAAAATTTTCTGTTGTATAATCTGTTTATACCGGGCTTGTTATCCTAAGTGGCTTTAATGGCACACTGCTGACCATGTGGAGATTCAGGGGAGATTGCTCCCACTGTGGGAAATATGATGTTTCTCGGTGTCTCCTCAGTAGGATGGTTCTGTCTGGCTGCAATGGGCAGACGGCACCATAAGGTTTTTTTTGCCAGTGAGAGCCTGTCGAGCTAAATCCATTTCTCTAGGAAAGAGCATAACTTCTTCACTGAAGGAGTCAGTTGATTTTTGCCTGGTAACATCTGGTCTGAATCTGCCCTCCTGTGATATAATGAAATTTGATGTAGAAATAGGCAAAGTAGTTCAGTGAAAATGTCAGAGCTGACCCTCTAACCTGAAAAGGGATGATAAATAAATGTAGATTTTATTAAACAATTTTTGAAATTGAGGTTTTTAATAAAATGTTTTCTCAAAGGTTTGGAAATATTTGGTCTAATTTTTAGCATACTTCTGCTAATTTATGTCATAACTTCTTTGTTCTATGGTTGATGCTAGAAAAATATTGCTTATGGATTACTTAGGAAAGAGTCCAATTTTATAGTTTAAATCTTATTAAAAGTGTCAATACAGACAAGTGGTTCAGATTCAGAAGCTGATATATGCTTGAACTTCTGGGCATGTGCCAGATAAATTCTTACACCTGCAAGGTTAGTATATTCAAATATCTATAACCGGGTTGGGTGCTGACAGTGAGGACAGTCTATAAAAGAGAATGCAAAGACACAGAAGAGTATCTGACTCCTGAGGTGTTTCAGAGCTGCATTGCTGTGGGATGCACTAAGCCATGCAGGTGGTGTGGACAGCCTGGCTGTGTGGCACTATCCCAGCTCAGTGACAGAGCTGGAACTCCCCAGCAGGAGGGTGTGGGGAAGATGGAGCCAGATGAGAGACAAGAGACATAATGACAATGAGGCAAAATCCTAGGAGATATCAAGGAAAACAGTAGCCAAGCAGCAACCCAGTTGTCCACAGAGGTGGTAGAGCCTCCATCCACAGAGACACTCAGAACTGCACCAAACATGAGCCATCTCCAATCTAAATTGTTCTCTGATCCTGCATTTTAAAGGATCAGAGATCCTTAATCCTGCATTTCCATGACATAATTTTTCTTTTTCTCTCCTCATGGTACTAGAATGGTCATACATGAAAATTTTGTACATCATTACTTGCCTTTGGAGGGCATCACATATAATTTCAAGCCAAACAGAAAAAGCTGTACATTTTTATGTGTATATAATTATATATATTTATATAACTGGTATTTAAATTGGACTCTTATTTTCACTAAATTAGCATTAAAGACAAGACAAAAGTACTTAGGTTGATTAGGAAAATTAATCTTTTGTTTTGGGTAAGCCTTGTGTGTCCCTCACACTGTTTAACAGGTGATGGGCATGCTTGCTAATACAAATATACTTAATATTCAGGAAAAGATTTACTGCATTTGTTCATTTGGGGCAACTTTGGGTATGCCAAGCTTCTGGTTTATGATAAATCATGTTTCATGAAGATACTGCTTGGAAAGAAAAGGAGAAAAAGGTGATGAGAACAACAGGATTTGTGTGTTTGTGTGATTTTTTTAAGTGATGCAGCCTGACTTTAATCCATGATGTTTATTCTCACAGTTTCATAAGAAGAATGGATCACAATTTTGATCTGGTTTAAAATGAGTTTCAGTTGATCAGGTCGATATAATGATATAAAGCTGAAATAAAGAAAGTGATAACATTCATCAAGAGAAAAAGGAATTGAGTTTACAGGGGATGTAGTCTGCCCTCTAGCTCAAGCACTCCATCTTGAAGGGAATTTTTTTAATGTGATGTGACTGCTAATATGAGTCACAGCAGCATCCATTAGCTTTGTTTTGGAACTCTAAATGATGTGTGAAATTCAAATCCAGATGCAGACTGGTCAAGAATTATGATTCATTCTTCTATTTAAGAAACATAAAAAATATCACTCATAAACCTTAGATGTTGGATCAGGTTTTATCTTAACAAGTCTGGTGTGTTTATGTTGATCCAACTTCAGCACCAGTAAATCAGTAAACTGTGGGGTCAGTTTTGGGGTTGCACTCATTGTAAACCTGTAGTTTTGTGTCTTTTAAAACAAAGCTCATTCAGTAAAAGCACAGTCTAGAAGTTAAGGTCATGCAGTGTCCCATTACGAACTACTTGTATTTCCTGCTTAATGTGTGATGTTTATGAAGGGGTTAACACACAGAGAGCTACAGCTTTCATGGGCAGAATGTGTCCTTGGGGCAGAGATGGTTCAAGGGGGAGTGATGATTTGCCAGTGTGAGCTTTTGGTGATGTAGTGCTTTTAACATAATATCTTTTTGGAGGGTTTTGGCAGAGGATTCTCTCGTGGCATCTGACAGTGCAGGAGTTGTCTTCCTCCTGCTGCCAAGTGCTGTTTCACTTACACTTAGTCAAATTAATGTCTTCCATTTAATACAGTGAACTGGTTTTCTAATTTCTCTCTTGAAGTCTTTAACACTAGTACTGTAAACAATAGACAAACCCTAGAATTTGTTCCAAGGATTGATCTGGAAACCAAAATAGAGACAAATACAGGTGAAAACAACCTTTATGACCATTCAAGCTTTCTCCCTTTACTAGTGGTAACTCTCTTCTTGTGGGACGTTGCATTTTCTTGCCTTTTCAGCACAGTACTGTGCTGTGACCAGCCTCAGTACAGCAGTATTGATCTTTGAGAGCAGTGTTTGCTTGTGCATGTATCGTGGAGGCCCTTGCTAACACTGACGTGCTGTGTATATATTTGAAACATTAGTATTGTCTTCTTTCATGGCAAAAATGCTGATTTGTGCTGATTTGTAGATGAAATTCAGAGGAAAATATCCTCTGATAGAAGGCAGATTACAGCCACCCCTCCCCCACCAGGCTTGAGAAAAAATAAATATTTCCTTGGAGGAAAGTGAAGAAGAAGCAAAACTATTTATTTAACAGTCTCACAGGAAAATAATAATTATGTTAAATAATTAAATCTCTCACCATGGAGAGAAACCTGGAAGATTTTGGAGTCCTGTGGGTGTGGTCTCTCTCTCTTCCCTCTTCGGAGCTGGGTCGGCATGGGGGGCCCCCCTCCAGGCTGGTGGAAGGTCTCCCAGTGAGGTTTTGATGTTCTGGTGTTCTGAACAAGTCCAGAAGAGAAAAGTTCCAGGGAAACACAGGAATTGAACTCTCTCTCTCTCTCTGAAGAAAGAGAACTGAGAGCTGGCTGGAAAGCAAGGAAGGGTGCTTCCTCCCCTCTTTGCAGCAGCAGCTATCTCCTCACAGCACAACACAGAGAGGAGTATCCAGAGTGACCTTGGAGCACAAAACTACTTTGAAAGAGTTCATCTGGCTTGTTTTAATCTTTCTCTCCCCTCTTGGGATCAGTTTAAAGGCACAGGTTCATATCTGGGTGATATGGGATAAACCTTATAAGGTCATCTCAAGACATTCCATCCCTTATCCCATATTGTTGGCTCGATGCCCAAACTGATGTATTCTAACTCTATACACACACATTAATATGTACAAATATGTACACATATATATGGCTATGTACTGACAGTGACATTCAGCAAGCAGTGGTACACAGACATTCCACACTGCAGTTGGTTTTCACCCAACGATCAGATCTCCCTGTGGCACACAACATGTTACTCCATCTCTCTGCATTACCTACCATGTACAACCAGATCCCTGAGCAAAGACAACACCACGGATGGGTTTGTTTGTACTCAGGGCAGGATTAACCCAAACAGTCTTTCACAACAGACCTCTGACCTGCACTACTGGAACCTGATCTCCATCCACTGTATGCAGGGACTCAGATTGGGCTGGACCAGCTCTGCTGGTGGAACCTCGGGTGTTAACTAACCAGGTGGCCTTTGCTAGATTCTGTTCCCAGTTTTTTAAAGTTCCCCCACTCAGTGCCTTCAGTGTGGTTTTCAACAATCCATTGCACCGTTCCACTTTGCCTGCAGCTGGTGCATGGTAAGGGCTATGGTACACCCACTCAATGCCATGTTCCCTAGCCCAGATAAGGCTGTTCTTGAAATGAGTCCCATTGCCAGATTAATTTCTCTTGGCGGTACCATGCCTCCAAAGGACCTGCTTTTAAAGACCCAAGATGATGTTACGGTCTCTGAGGCACAGGGTAGGTCTCCAAGTTTCCAGTTACTTCTTACAAATACCAAAGCACAGCAGAGGCTGCAATTTACTTTAGAAATCATTTCCATTATCAGTGAATCATTTCCTTTTTTTTATTAGATGAGAAAGGCAGGCATGCCAAGTCCCAGTGCACTAGCATATTACAGAAAACTTATAATAAGGATGTGTACTTTTCCATTGAAGTACTTGGTGCAACAACAGCTGAGCAAATTATTGAAAATATTATAGCCAATGAATTCCTACTTTCTCATGATACATTAAGTGACTACTGTAGGACTTATGCTTGTTCCCTTCCTTACCCCTCCAGCAACAGCACTGTTGTTATTTTGCTCTGTTAATTTGTTAATAGAGCTCTGTTGTTAAAAATGGTTATATTTCAGTTGAATATAATTGAATAGCATTTCTTATGATAGACATAGGATTCCTTTTCCTTTTGGATAATGTGATCTGAATAAATATGGGGACTAGGAAAATAAACACAATTGCTGTGTTTTACCACATCGTGTAAGCTGTCAAGAGTCCTTTCTGTTCTTCCCTAGGGACCAATGTCATATATTTGTCTATGAGATGCTCGGACTAACCTTAATCTCTGAAATGGTGCTGCATTTTGCTTTGTGTTTCTGTGAATTGCCAGAATCTCTCAGTAAAATACATGTCTAAAAACTTCCCATATGCACTTTGAGTCAAAAACAAATCTCTGGAATATGTAAACAACTACTGCTTTTCTGAAAACTGATAATTCTTTGCCTGTATCTGTTCCTCCACATCTGGCTAGATATTCCCTCCTTTGTGCTAGAAACAACATGTGTGTGGCCACATGTTCATCTGTATTACAAAATCCATCCAGATAAGCTAATTAAAACAAATGAAGCTAAGAAAAAAACCTCCAAAATCAACTTATCTCCACTGTGGGGATTGATCTGGCTAGCAAAGTGTAAGGCTCAAACTTGGGACTTCCTTTTGATGCTTTTTATCTCAGATGCTTTACCACAAGTTCAGGATCCTGTAGAAGATGCTGACTGACCTCACTGAGTATTTTTTTCTTGAAGATGAAACTGTGTATTTCAAAGGAGTTAAAAGCACCCCAGATGGACTAGGGCAGAACACATTTGTTCATCTAGATCAGTTTTTCTAGCTTATACAAGTAACCTCATTTGAAATGACTGAATGATTTAAAGTAAGGAAAGGCTGAATTTCCATTAATATTCTCCTTTACACTTTACCATAAAATGCCCCAACCTTCTCCCTAAAATCTCCAAAGTCTAAGAAGGGATTAAGAAATCATTAAATAAAATTTCTCTGTGGAGGATCTTTTTGTTCCTTTGGAGGTCACCCAGCCAATGTTGCCTCTGCTGTTCTTCCATGCTTAGTCCCAAACCCTGGCCAATGTGTGAGCTCTGTCAGCTGAGCCTCTTGTGGCTCCACTAGGGTCATGAGCATCTATCTGAGTTCTTATTATAATGATGAGAATTCAGAAAAAGTGGGAGTAGAAGAAAGTAGATTTGATCTGTTTCTCTTTTTGTCTAGTTCTGTACCCTGCTTCATGTTTGTCCATTCATGTCTATCCATTGTTAGGGATAGAATCTCCTTTGCAGTTTTAAACTGGAGCAGTGGTATGTTCCAGCTGTTCCTGTGGAATTTCAGGAGACAATGATGTGTTTCAGGTCAGCAAGATTTTCATCCTGTCCTCCTTCTGCCCCCCCAGTTACAAATTCCCAATCTGATTCCAGTTTGACTGGAACAAGGGAAGGGGCTTTCTTCAGCGGCCAAATGTGCTTTTAGTTCTAATTCTTGTACATGTAGTTTCCTGCATATGAGCAGTTTATTTCTTATGAGCCTTTCTTTCCTAGGTAATCAGTGTTGCATGATAATTATCTTAAGGAATTAAAAATAGATTTTGAAAAATTAAGGTTTCATTAAGACACAATGAATAAATATACTTACAATAAGATTTATCAAGGATAGAGACCAGAAAATTGAACAAGGAGGGGAGGTGATCATGACTAGATCCTCAACTTTAGCCTGGGAAAACTGCTCCTGTCTCTCTACAGAAATGCCAGACTTCATCTCTAAAGTGTTTTGAGATGCTTGAAAATGCCTCAGTGAGGATTAGGTATGATTATTTCAATAATTTTTAGGTTATACAAAACTTGTCAAATGTGAGTAACACTGGCCTTTCCTCTAGAGGGCATGTGCAGTTTACTACTTCCTCTTCTTCTCTTATGGGAAAGGTCCTGTGTGAGAGCAACATGTTTTTGTAGTAGTGTATCAGAAATATTTGAAGCTTCATTGCCAGTGAGCCCCAGGGTCCTGTGCACTCCTTATTACTCAAGCAGTTATAGCACAATAGCAGCCTGTTACCAACTGCCTGAAAACTCCTGAAACCTTCTGCCTTTGTTATTTTCACTCCAATTGTTTTTTGCAGCTTAGTATACTAGAAAACAGGATGTAGGGGGAAGAATTTGCAGGCTTTTAGCTGTATGTCTGAGATTCAGTAGTTCCATATTGGGGATGGTATTGCATTACTTCAGCTGATAGACACATGTACATTGGCTAAAGTCTGGTTTATATCCTTTCAGCTTGCACCTGATAAATTGCAGAAAGCAGAAGCCCCCTACAAATACTGTGTAGGGATAAGTGAAAACAAGCCATGACTTTGTTCCGTTAATGGGCTCCACATGTTCTCAGATGTGCCTTCATATTTTGTCTATTTTTTTCCCTAATCAGCAATTTGAGAGTTGTACAGCAAATTAAGAGAAGAGCTTTCAACAACCGTAACTAAACATGAAACAGTTATGGTAATGAAGTGCCTTTGGATCCCCTCAGATTCAGAAAGAATGGGAAAAAACTAATTTCCTGAAGACTTTTCCCATTCATTCTGCATAATCTCCGCTAAACTTGCTTCCTATTCTCATAGGATGATTCCCCAGTCAGCACATCTGCAGAGGTGTGTGGTTACTCTGCTGTGTTACAGCCCAGAGCACCTTCAGCTGTGACTTCCACTTCATCTCACCCAATTTAACTCTCTCCAAGTACAGAGGACTAATAATGAGCAGGTTGCCATAAGTTTTTAAAGAAGCAGCAGGAAACATCTTAATGCAACTGTCAGTCTGTGCACGTACTGTGGGCGCTTGCTCTCTCTGATAGCCTGGAGCTTAAAAGCGCTGTTCTCTGCCAAGGGAGAGGCGGCTATCTTCAATCTGGCATCTGAAAATGACAAAGTGATCTATCAAGCAGAATTAGGAGCACAGATCCTTCCTGTTCTGTTTAGCTTTGTAATTCAATCTGAGTCAAACCAGAGGCCTGGCCTGAGGAGAAGTGCTCCTTCAAATCTAATGAAGCAGTCCTCCGATTTACCATCATGCAAACATTAATATGTAAACTTCCTATGTATATAAAAGATAAATGGGAAATATTGTATCTGACAGAAGTTACTTTTCAGGGTATGCTAATTCTGAAGCTCTCCTTCTATTGGATTCTTCTTCACACTCTCTGTAGGCTTTCACAGCTACCTTTCTATTTTTCCATGCCACTCCAAAGTTCCTGGCTGAATTCCTACCCTTACCTAGGCATATTCCTGAAAATAGACTTTGAAGTGTCACACAGAGCTTGTGAAAAACTTCTCTGGGCTGCCAGTAACTTGAAGATATGAAAACTCTGCTTATGACTTCATTGATTTTTCTCATGACCATACTGTTTATACACTTTTGTCTGGGGGAATGAGCTTTGTGTTTTCTGTGCTAGATGAACGTGGTCCATAATAAGACCATCCAACAATTCTGGTTGGGTTTTTTTTGTTTGATTGGTTCTGTTTGTTTGTTAGTTTTGTTGAATTTTTATGTCTGTTGCCAGCTTGATAAAATACTTGGAAGTTACAGTGACAGCATGTATGTATGTAAGATATGATAGATAAAGATGCAGTAGAATATGTGCATAAAGGAGGAACTCGGAATTCCTCAGCTCAGCATAACTTTTTTACCATGTCTGATTTCTCTTCCTAGAATGCTGTTTCATACCTGCTGTGCAGTGCTGTATAATAATGAATGTATTTATGATACATATTTACTTAAGAGACTAGATGTGCTGTTATTGAAATACAGCATTTAATATTTTCCCCTAAAATGGGTCATGCAAAAAATCATTGACCAAGGATACTTTCATCTGACTTCAATGGCTTTATTTTTCATTCTGCCTTGCTTCTCTTCCACTCCTGCTTCTCTGTGTCATTCCTGGTGTTTTGATTGTAAGTTTTCTGGAAGAACCTGTCTCTCATCTCTTATCTGTCTAGCACATCACAAAAGGACAGTAACTTCAGAGGGCTTTCAGGGTGAAACTTAAAAACAGAGAAATCTTTCTGAAGAATAGTAAAATGAGTATGTTCCTTTATTGCTGTTCAGGATCTGGTAAGAGATCAGCTAAGGAATAGAAGCCTAAACATGTGTGACTACCTCCTGTGGACCCGTTTAGAAGGTTAAACTTATTATCAGGGCTCTTGTGTTTGTTTACTGCACAAGAAAGTTTCAAAGATGAATATGTAAAAAGTCATTACAGATGCTAAAACATTCTTAGGTGTTCCACAGCAATTCAGTGGAAATAATGACAAATAATCAAGTAGAAATCCTTTAAAAACAACGCAACTGATGAAAGAAGTTGTGAGTACCTTCTAAAAAGGGGATGGTTTGGCTGAAATCACAGGCTGGTGGAATCTTACAGTTATGCATTCTTAAGAGAAACACCATTTAAATGTTCATTTTCCACTGAAATCCAGTATTTGGTGCACAGCCTTAAAACAAACTAACTCAACAAATCTCTCTTTGGGCCATTTGAGTTCAATAACCCAGCTTGGCTATGGAGATTTTTTTAAAACAGCTAAGGTCAGGCTGGATTGCCTGAGGCATGTGTTCCATTCCCTACTTTAACCTCTGCTGCTTTCCCAAATCCTTGGGAAATTTTGAAAACTATGTTTCCACTTGGAATGAAGCTGGATGTAGGAAAACAGCACAACCAATAAACTGTAGTGCACCTTTAGTGCAAACTTCATGTTTCTTTACTTCACTTTTGGCAGTCTTCTGCAATTTCCTTTTTTCATCTGGCATAAGAGTTATTTAAAACTGATACGCAAATGAGGTAATGCCAGCTACCAGTACTGGCAGTAATGCCAGTTAATTTCTTTAGCAGAGAACATAGCAATGGAATATTCCCTTTCATCTGTGATGGGGAAGGTTCTGGGATTCTCTCTTTTATCCCCATGTCATTTTGCCAAGTAATTTTCCAGTAATTCAGGAGCTGGCAGCCATGAAGGGCTGTAGCAGGAGCAGCGTGGTGCTCTGACAGCTGGATGACTCCGACACAGGCAGTGGGCCAGTAAAGGCGTTGCAAAAGTGTCCTGATTACTTTTCTGAGTATGGACAGCAGGCTGGTCTTTCCTCTGTAGACTCCTGTCAACTCGATGAGATATAGAAACCACTCGACCTGCCTCTGCATCCCTGGTTTTATTCCATGCTGCTCGTGTCTGTAGAGGCATGTATGGACTAAGATATTCAGAAGTTTGGTGTGTTCAGGGCTGTTGTGGTTTTCTGTATAATTCTTCTGGTCAGGTCCATTTGCCTGACTCTCAGAAACAAAGCAAGAGAAAACTGTTTAACCACATTTCTTTGCTGGACTTTTCCTTGGAGACAGCTTTTGCAATTTGAAGTCAATGTTTGAGAGCTGTGGTGTTTGACCCTCAGCATTTCCTATGGGGAGTGCAGATGTACAGATCACTTCTTCCTTCCAGGTGTTGAAGAAAGCAGAGCTGTGATTGCACTGGAACTTTTATTTGCGTTATCAAAATACCATGTAAGGAATCACAACTCATTCCCTTTTGCTTCCCCAGATGGATTGGATCTTTTAGTTGTTTTGCATTCTACAGTGTTTATGGCAGGAACTATTTCTTATGTTTCTACATATGCCTGACATGCAAACCTGGCTGACTGACACCTGCTTGTCATGAGTAGATTCTAAGCATGTGCATGTTTTATGTATCAAATCTGGAATATTTTTAGTGTAGCATTCTTCAGTGTAGGATCAGAAAAAAGCCTCAGGTTGGTGTTAGCACTTTGATTCCTTATTGTAGTTGAAACCAACAATTGTACAATTGTTGCAGGCTGGAAGAATGTGTTAATTGCCTCAAACCCCAGAAGTGCTCAGGGTACAAGCAGCAGATAGCAGAGAGGCTTTTCTCTGCCAGTAGATAAATTGACAACACCACTGAAAATAGTGGCATAGTGTTAGTAGTGCCACTCTGCTCTCAGTCTCAGGCAATGTGCTCAAGTCCAGTACTACATTAACTTGTTTCTTTTGGACACCAAAGAACAGCCATTCCAGGAGGGAAAATCAAGCCTGTCCCCCTTCTCCACAGCCTTGGGCTAGAACACATATGCTTATTAGGAAGGAATGATTCATATATAAATAGCAACTATTCGCTGGTAATGGACTCTTCAGTGGTTTGGATTTTTTTTGGTATTCTTTTTTCTGTTCATATGAAAAATATGTTCTTTGTTGGTGCCTTTCCCCCCCACCCCTTCATGTGCTCATAAATTTATAAAATTTGGGAGATTTTCTTGCAGGCAAACAAAAAATATTCTCTGTTCTGCCGAAGTTCAAGATCTTGTAGAGTAAGAGATAATGAAAATTTTTATTAATGTTCTGAGATTCCTGTAAAACATGAACAAAAACATTGTGTTTCTTAATAATCTTGCTGCTGAAAGGGTTGAACTTTCAACAAGGATAGTTGAAGACAGGCATCAGTATGCAAAATTCATCCCAGGTGGCAAATGTATAAAAAGACTGAAACCAGGGGTCATAGACTGGGAAGTATTGAGCAACCTTAATAATAGGTGGTGCTATCAGACTTGCCTATAAATAATCCATGTTGTCAGGAAACTAATGGATATTCTGCATTCAACATTCCTATGAGTCAAGAGTAAGTGGTTCATCAGATTTTCATTACTGATGTGTCTGCAGCTTTGTTTAAATATTATGCCTGCATTTGGGAAAGTTAAGAATCCTTTCACCACTGGTGCTCTGTGACAGCCACCTTGCCTTGCACAAACAGCTGAAATTCTCCAAGTGTGTTTTCAGAAGGGTTGTTGCCACAGCTTGGGAAATGGAGGCAATCAATAGGTTTTAGAACTTTTCGGAAATGAAGCATCTCCACAAAGGATTGAGAGAATTAATGTTTATTTCAAAAACCATTTTAAAAAGTAGGTGTGCATTTTGCAACTTTTTTTTTTTTTTTTTTTTTTTTCAAGTTCAGGGAGAGTTTCTACCACTTGCTGGCAGAGGGGGCTATCTGTCCATGGTTGGCAGAACATCCCCCAGTCAGGAAACACAGCGGGGGAACCAAAGTTGCTCTCATGAGTAGTGTGGTACACAGGACAAGGAAGCAAGAAAAACATAAGTTAAAAGAGTTTCAGTGATTTTGACAGATATAATGAACACCCTCCCTTAGAATCTAATGGGGGGGGTGGACAGAATTTGACCTCTTAGATCATGAAAGGTGTTTACAAATATTTGTTCGCAAAGAAAATATCTGTTAAATGCTGATACATAGGACAGCCAACAAACTAGCAGGAAGGGTCAAAGAGTAACATTCCATTTACATTGTAAATACGTAAACAGGAGCCATGCAGGAGAAATTCTGATGTTAATTCAGTTTTAAGGCAGTTACCTGTAGACCTTGGTGGACTTAATTAATTCTTTAGGCCTATTCTTGAATTATGCTGATAAGGCTAATTCAAAAGCAAAAAACCTAGGTTTTTAAGTTTCTGCTTCAAGATTCCAAGAGAAATGAAAACATATCGATGAAGCTGGTCTAGAATAGCCAGTAAACAGTCAGAAATCTTGTCAGAGGAATGCTGTGGAAAGTGAAAATGTTAATTTGATGTGTGTCTTTGTTACTTGGGAAGTACAGAGGGAGAAAACAAAGATTTTTAAACAGCAAAAATAAATACCTGCTAAGATGCCTTAATAATGAAAGAAGAGAGGTGAAACTTGCCATAAACAACCCAAATTCAGCAGAAAACCCTCTGTGGCTAGTGACTATTCTCATTTGAATACAGGACTTTGCTTGGGCTTATCTATCCACCCATTCACTCTCATATATAAACTCTTTCCTTCTGAATCTAAGAATGAAAAGAAATGCCAACACCTTCTATTAGGAAGTAAAGTATCTGGAGAGAATGTAAATGACCTTCTGAAGCCTTAGGTGGGATTTGACCATGCATCCTGGCTGTGCTGCAGCACCAGAGTGCTCAGCATGAGCTGGTCCAACTGGTTGCCCACCTGTTTTCCTTTTGGGTGTTTCTTTCCCTGCTGCAGCTGTGAGAGCTACCTGGGTTCAAGTGTGCTTAGGTGTGTGTGCAGGGCACTGCAGCCACAGCAGGGGTGAGCAATTAGGCTGTTCTTGGCTGGTGACCAGAGCACTGCAGTTTGAAAAGAAGCACTATTGAATTTATGTAGGGTACATATTTCAGAAGTAAGACACGAGATCTGTACATTTGAATAGACAGTCTTTATTCCTTCTGTGTGGGGTGTAAAGTCCCCCTTTCCTGCCCCACATATCTACTTTAACTAAAGGCCACAGGGAAACCCACATAATTAAAAGGCACTGAGGTCATGAGCTGGTTATGAGGCAATTTAGGTTCCTTGTGCAGGACTGCTGGGTCGATAGAGATACAAGGCTGCTCTCGATAGGAACAATGATCTTCTTTTGTAAAATACGAAGGAGAAAAACATGATTTAGGAAAGTCTAGTGCCTCACTGAGGCTTAATTGCATTTTCAGAGATGCATATAGCATTCTGTTTTGCTTCAGGATGAACAGGGCTCATCGTGTCACCACTGAAGTATTAAATCTGAGCTGTATCACAGTTAAAGTAGCATCCCAGTCGAAAATAACATCTGAGTAAACATTTACTCAACTGAGAAACTGAGTGTGGAAAATGCTGCTTGAAAAGCTGCTCATTGCTGTGAAACAGGAATAGGGGAAAAAAAGATAATTTCCTGAAATTCCATTTGGCTTCACACCTCTGTGGTTCTCTGAAATCCCACAAGGAGTTTGTTCTTAGTGAATGTCAGCTGACTTTAGAGTGTGAGCATGTGTGGGATGGCAGATTTTACTCACTCACCTGAGCTAGGAGCTAGGCTTCTGTTATACCAATACATGTTCTTCATCAGTCTCTAGGAGCTCCAAAAAGATCATGGGCAACTTAAGCTGTATAACTGCTTTTGGTGCTCAGTGTTCAATATTTTTATTACTTTTCTGCCCTGGCCTTCCTACAGTAATGTTAAAAAATGTGATAATGCCCTTTGAGATTAATAATTATATCAATTTTTAACATTTAGCAAACACACCAATACTTCCACTGGAGCTCAGTGTTTCTCAGTGTTTGTGCATACATAAGCAAGTCAGATGCCCAGAGAAGGATGATTTGTGACTTGCAAAAGGCTCATAACTAATTTACATATAACTTTATTTAGATATTTTAACACCTTATTTCACATTGTGTTAAGATATTTTAAGAGTATTGGGCAACAACATCAGAATCAGTGGAATTTTTTTCATTTTTTTGAAACAGAAAGACAATTCAGATTTTAGATTGTGCATCTCTTATGAGAAAAATAAGTCCTTAATTTTGTCCTTTCTAAATGGGAACAAATAGCTGAAGGGAAGGAAGTGCAGACTATCCAGATGGTGAAATTGTATCCCAGGGTTAATGTTTTCAGTTATCAAGGAACCAAACAAGATCAAGTCTTCAGTATTTTAAATTGACATCCTTTCTGTTTCAATTTCTTCTATTCAAGATTTATAGTCTTCATTTGAAATATATTACTTTACCTCCATCAACAATGAGTGAAAGACTAATACAAAGACAATAAACTATCACTTGTTGAACTGTTTCTTGCAGGCTGAATCCAAAGCTTAATCTAGCCAGTGAATTTCAGCCTAATGGTGTGTCATGTGTTGCATATGATGTGGTTAATTTTCTTTCAGCTTTTTCTGCTCAAGATGCATTTATCAATCTATAGCCCAAGTGCTTATATTAGTGTTTACTTGGTGGCACCCACCTGTGACAAATTGTGAACCATGGATCATGCTCCATGACTTTATTTAGTGCAGCCTGGCAAAGGAAAAACAGCATGCACTTTGTGTAGTTGATACACTTTAAACAGTGTTACATGGAGTGCTGATGTCCCAACTCTCCTGAATTCTAATACACTTCTCCTTGAATCTTTGTATGAGGTTAGACTCCATCAATCTGCTTCTCATTTAACTAACATCTGAATTCTTCTGCAGGTGCAGGATTTGTTCTGATGTACTCCCTTGATCTTGACCCATATCTGAATAATTGAGGATTGGGTAGAATCTTTTATAAATGAGCTAATCATTATACATTAAAACCTATTAGAGTCAATTTGTTTAATTCCCAGTAGAGCTAGTGAAGTCCTTGTCTGTGTCAAAATCTTCACAACAAAAGGACTGTCTGTTCCCTCCCCTTTTCCCCCTTCTGATGGTGCTTTTAAAGACTCTCCTATGCAAAGGTGGCCATGTGGAATTGGTTGTGAGAGCAGGTGTCAGACTTGTCAATATCTAGCTAAATGTCAACAGTTTGGGTGTGGTTTTTTTTTTAATCCTTTAAATGAAGCATGGCAAACATTGATACAAGGGTGGTAATGGCAAAATGACTGTAAAAGCATCTCTGCCAATGTTTACAACTCTGTGAGCAGTAGTCCAGCATTTATAGGGTATGTAAAATCTACTGCAGCACTGGAATACTCAGTGCCTATCCATAATCCTGTCTTCAGAAGACACTGGACCTACCATGCACCTGCAGACCAGGCCTACAAAGCCATATTGTGTTTTCTGAACTCCATGTGCTGGACACTGTTAGCCCATAGCCCAGCCAGTTGTCTGAATCCTTTGGTGCTGTTTAACACAGGGAATGGAAATGATGATGCAAGATAGAGTGCAAAAATTATGTCTCTTCTTTAAATGGCATTTGTTTAGTTGTTTGAAAAAAGAAATAAAAGTGGGGATTAGTATATCTATAATCTTAAATTAACGAGTTGGGAAGTGAAGATTTATGATGTGATAACGTTGCCAGAAGATTGAGGAATAAACATAATGTGTTATCATAAAGGACTTTACACAATATACAGTAGATAATTGTGAGTTTTATTTTGTTTGGTTGGGTTTCTTTGAGGTGAGGTGTGGTTTGGGATTTTTTTTAAGTGTTTTTAAAGAATAGATTATTAATGTATCTTGTTATAGATGCAGAATTGGGAATTGGTAACTGGTTTTAATGGTAGAGGATGTTTTCTTTTGAAATATCTAGAACACATATAAATAATATACATAATTGGTTAGATGCAGATTTTTAGGGCTAGTATTTCTGCCAATAACCGCAACCCACATATGAAGGAACTAAATTTCTTGAGTAAGATTGGGGTCATTCAGCCTCTGTGCTAATTTATTTCTTGTCCATTGCCAGGCAGGCATTGCCAAGTACAGTGCGTCAGATTGCATGGCAAGAACATGATATGTTTTATCAGGAACTGCCTGCCAAAGCTAGTCCACATAATATTTTGAACTGCTTTCAAACTACAATTCCTAAGAGAGGGGAGAGAGTCTGGTGCTTTAATCTTCCTCATTAGTGACTTTTCCTGTTGTATATTTATTACAAATATTCTTAAAATAAAACCAGAACTGCCCATTAATACAGGAATACAACATTAGTTGATTTATAATTCTTTGACTGTATTTAGCCATAGGAAAAGTTGGAATTTTACAGCCTCAGGTTCACCAAACAAGTGAGTGTTACTGGGATGATGTAAAGCTGATTGCTATCTGTTTTAAATTGTGAAAGATTATATAATCCACTTATTGAAGTGGGCAGTGAAGTAAATAAGGGCCACCTGAATTTAAAGTCATATGCAAATTGCAGTATGGTTAATTCCTGGAAAATTATTTTTTTCTTTATTAAGAAAAGAACAAAATTAGAGCACACACTCACTTTGGTGCTCTTGTTTTCCTGCACTTATTAAACATGTCCTTTATATGATGGCTTAAGAGAGAACAGAAGATAGAATTTTGGAGACAAGGATTCTTCACGATTCACTACATAATTCCAATTTATCAGCACAGTGCTGCTGTAAAACGTCCACAGTGACAGTGCCCAGTAAATGCTTGTGAGTGGAGGGGGAGCAGTATGTGTCCCAGCTTTGCTGCAGAGCTGCTGACGGTGCCTCTCTTTGCAGATGAGGAGAGGGCTGTGCCACAGCGACAGAGCCAGGCTCCCTCCGCGCACAGCCTGCTCACATCACACGGCTCAGAGCGACTGCTCCCATTCCTGTTGGTTTATGGAGGTCAGCCTCACTGAGAATCAGAGGATTTGTCCTGACATTGCACCTTTCCTGTGTTCTCAGTCAGGAGCGGAGCAAAGAAAAATTGCATCTACATTAACTGTAGAAGAATTTTCTGAAGCTCTCCTAGAGGGCACTAAATCAGCAGTGCTATCGATTTTGTAGAAAAAACAGCTGCAGAGCAGATGTAAAGACTGCGATAATCAAAATCATTAGCTTCAAGCTTGAGATAATTTAAATTACTTTGCTGTATACTCAAACAGATGAGCAAAGCTAGTGAATTATCTAATGAGTACACAACTTAAATATCTGGTTTATGTTGCTCTTAAAAGACCTGAACAGGAAGATGAGCATGTGAATATAGTGTGCAATTGGTTGAGTTAGCTAGGTAAAATTTTGGTCCCATCATTCTGTCCAATCCAAATGGAGTTGCTGAGAGAAGGAATGGCTCAGGATAACCATAATCCAATGTCTCAGCCCGGTCACATAACTGGTTATAAAAACTAGGTGCAAGCAGTATTTGCAAAGTAGGTTTTTAATTCCTTTTCTGAAATCTCTGCTGTATCAAAAGGGGGTTGTTTATTTTCTTTAATATAAACTATATTTTCAATAGCTACTTATATTTTGGATAATTCAAGGTTAAAACCTTCTTGTAAGGTTTGTTGGCAGCCCTGCTTCCTTGTTTATCTTAACATCTAGACTTAGGGAAATAAATGATGCTGTTCAATACACTGTATTTTTCCAAATTCCTGTCAAAGGACTGTCTTTACTTTCAGAATGGTGGCTAATTATGACTACAAAACAGACAATAATGAGGAAATTATTTCACCTTCTATATGCTTTCAAAATGGAGACCTTTTCTCAAAGTAGTGCTTTCCGTCTGTTCTGAGATTTCACCAAGCTGCTGGATCAGGGAAACAGAAGTAAGAAGTTTGAGGGCTTTGCAACTCGATGTTCTCATTGTAATGTGAAATGTGGAGAGAGTGTATTGCTTTGGGCTGAGTACCTCAGCTGAATATACAGCACCCTTGGCTTGTGGGCTGTAGTGGAATAAGTGTTCCTGGCTTGTGTTCTCCTATGGAATATAGGGAGCAAGAGGGGAGGGCAGGACAACTTTCTACACTGTAGATTTTTGCATTAAAGTGTTGTGTACTGACCATTTTCTGTACTTTAGTAGAACTTACGGAGGTAAAGTATATTTTTGAAATCCCTTTGTTCCAAGTTGAGACTTGCTTGGGATTTTTTTTTAATGTGTGGAAATTATTTGGGAACTTTTGGACACTGACAATATGGTGCAAAATATTTGGTTGGTTTTTGTGCCTTAGAGGATGGCTCTGTACCAGATTACAGTGAGAATGTCCATGCTTGTATAAAAGGTTAAAAAATTTTCAGTTAACTCTCTTGAAAATGGCAGTCAGTTTAAAAAAATGCTATATAGGTAATAACCTTTTGATGAGTCCTTTTGGAGAAAAAACTATATGGGGAGGATCAGCAAACTGGATGAATCTGTTAGAATTTTCATCTGAAACTCATGTGGAGAAAGCATCCCAGATGTCTGGATAGCCATGGCCTATACCACATTGTGTATCAAGGCTGAAATGCTGGCATGCTGAGAGAGATGTCTTCTAGCCACCCACAGCATTTCAGGTTTCTGTGACCTTATTACCATTTCTCTCTTCATGAAAGCTGGTGATGAAAGTGCACTCAATAGACCTCTTACCATTATCCAGCCTGTTTCCTGTGATCTTCTTAAAAGACTTAGGGAGAATTCCTAGCTGGGAAATGAATCTTAGGGTTAATGCAGTCTATCTTATCTCAGATCCCACTGGGAGAATAGGCTTTCTGTAATTCAGCTGCAGGTTATCCCTTCTTTGTGCAGACAAGATGGATGGGGAGATAGAGCTGCTTGTTTAAAAAAAATGACCAGAGCAGGTTTTTGGAAGACAAGAAAATATTTGGTTCCAATTGGACACACGAAGAGAAGGGTTTGAATGTAATAAATGCAACACTTTTAGAAATGATCATGTTTTATTTAAAGTAATAGATTTAGAGAAATAAGGAATCTACATTTTTGAAAGTGATAAAACCATGTTGTCATGGTCTGAATGTAAAACCAGGTTCTGCCACATCCCCCAGTCATTACATCTGTTAGCTATCTCCTGATTAAATAAAAGCTCTTTTAGATTTAGTAACTTTGCTTTGGATATTGTGGCATCACTGTGCATGTAATGGTTTTAATAAATTTCATTTATAGAACTAAACAGAAAAGCAGTCACTGGTGGAGAGGGCTCTGGCTGCAATATGTTAACTCTTTGAAAACCCATTGTCAGCCAACACGTGTCTGGAATCTCACCTAGACCATTACAGACAATTGTAAATTATTAGTGCAGGTTTAGGTGGTGTTTTAGGGCTTTGGGGGTTTGGGGTTTTTTGGTGGGGTTTTGGGTTGTGTTTCTTTTTGTTTAATTAGGATATATAAAATAACTGCATAGCATCTACAGTTGATAATATACATTTATATTGGTGTTCACTTTTACATTGTGGCAAGTTTTAGTAAAGATAGAATTTCTTAGAGAATGTAAGTTTACAGCAAAATATTAACCCAAGTCTTTTTTTCTTCCTGGTGTGTCTTAACCCCAGCCAGCAAATTAAAACCACCCATCTGCTCACTCACTCCCCCTTGGTGGGGTGGAAGAGAGAATCAGAAGGGTAAAAAAGTGAGCAAACTCCTGGGTCAAGATAAGAACAGTTTAATAGTTGTGCACCTGCTCACTGGCAGAGCAGGGGAAATTACAAAGTCCTTGGCTTGGGGTCAGCACTGCTCAGCAACAGCCAAACATCAGTGTGTTATCAACACTGTGCTCAAACATGAAACTAACCACATGAAACTAACTGTACCCAGCTACTAGGAAGAAAATTAACTCTGTCCCAGCCAAACCCAGGACTTTAGATTTCCAAGAATCCCAGAGGATACATCAGAAGTGTAAAATCTTTGGACGATAAGAGCAATCTGAAAGAACCATGTAATAGTAAGCGTATTTGCTAGACTTTTGGACCTGCCCTGGAGCTGACTGTAAGCCTATCACATCTGTGATAAAAAAACACATCTGTGTTTTAATTGATTTTCAGGTATGAAACAAGCTCTAGATCAAATAAACATATTTTTGGTAGTAAAAAGTAATTTTTGTGTGATCCCAGTGAATGGTTGCTGTGCCTACTTTGTGTAAATCTACAGAGGATATGCTAACTTTCAGCTGCTTGGCTCTAAACTCTGACTGAAACAGGACAGATGTGTGAGTCTGGAGGTTGCCAGTTCAAATTCTTCATGTTGGCCAAAGGGTTAGTGTCGTGTGTGTGTGTGTGTGTGTGTTTATACCCTATTATTCATTGTGTGTGCTGCAGATAGCAGGGAGAATATTCACTAGAGAAGAACCATCATTTTAAGAGTAGCTTCATTATTTCATGACAGCAGGAAATTGCAAGATAGCAGTAACTTTTATTCATAGGTGTCATTCTCTGTTGTATAGCAATAGCCCTGGGAACAGCCCCAGGCCCAAACCCATTCTGTGCATGTTAAAACCTACTTATCTGATTGTTCTTTCAAGAACTTTTGAGAGGGAAAACCCAGCAATTATTTAGAAATTATTTTTAAGGAATATGAAAAGAGGAAACAAGTGAAGTGTGTGTAAGAGACTGTATTATTTTTTCCTCTCAGATTCCAGAAACAGAACCTGCACAAAGAAAATATCTTCACTCTTACATGTATATTTCTCCCTCACTTTCCTTTGTGTGTTGCCTTTTCAGGAAGAAGGTAATATTTTTTTTAGAGGAATAAAACCTACTTCACGGATTTGAAACGGGAATTTTACCTTTGAGTAGTTTATGTTGATGGGTAATATAGATTGCTTTTGCTATCACTTTTTTGCTGTCACTATTTACAAGCAAGGTATTACACTTTGCTTACACAGATGACACCAGGCAGTTGTGTGGCTTGTTTTCATCAAGTTATTGGCATGTACTTGCGAAATGGTTGGCTTGAAATTACTCTGGAACAAGAGCCATCTTCTTGGAGACTTTTCCAGTGTGAACTGTGCTGAGTGAATGAACATCTCAGGGAATGACTAATTTTTTTTCCCTAATGAAGTTTGTTTCAGTGTATCTGGGGGGAAGAGAGCGCTGTGTTCATAAAACAGTTACTTCTCTGTTGATATTGCTGTTTGTACACGACTTTTGATGAAAGAGATAAAAATGTCTGTAAAAAATGAACATGCCAAGTGCCTTTCCATTGACCCATGTGAGCTTTGGGTCAAAGCTAAGCAGAGAAGTGTGATTCAGTTTCAGGGACTGGGCTTGGGGAGGAAAAGTAACAGAATTAGAAGTCAGATATACTTTAACCTTTCTGAGGCCAATTTTATAGTCTTTGCTATCTTCTCAGGGCTCTCAGGTCATTAAAATACTTTACTTGACAGTCTAAGTCACTGTAAGTTTGGAAGTAATACTGTTATCTTTTCAAGAATAGGAAATTAAAGTGTGTTTTATTGGCTTGCACACTAGAAAATAGCATTTGCTCTACTCTGATAAAGGTTGGAGTTGGAGATTATTACCACTTTTCATTTGGTTGCCTCAAAATTCCTTTACTTTTGGGAAATTCAGTATGTACAACTGAAGATCTCAAAAGTAATTTTTTTCTCAGTTTTTGAAAAAAGGTATGTCTTGGAACCTATAATTTTCATGGCAGAGGAAAAAATTAGAAAGCAATGATTGATAAAGAAGAGAAAAAAGTCATCTCTTTCCCACATTATATATTATATTGATCAAAGGTTCATTTATCCTTCAATGGTTTATGCCTGCTTTGAAGTTAAAGGTAATTTTGCTGCTGCTTCAGTGGCAAAACAGGTCCTTTAATGGCAATCTGATTTGAAAGCTCACCAACCTGTAAGACTTGACATGGAAATAATATTAACTACAATAGTCTATTAGATACCTCAGCAAATATATGCTGTTTTTGTGATTTCCGTTGCTCTTCATCTTGCTCTTCCACTTAGTTTTAATCGGGCATTCAAGACAGTTTTTGCCTTTCAGTTTTTTGCTGTAGGTAATGTACTACAAATACATGAGCACTGTACTACTGGATGGCTCCTGTAGCCTAAGCAATAGTTGGTTTTGCTCTCTTCCCCTTAGTGGCAAGCAATTGGAAGCAGCAGTAAATAACTGGTGACTGCTCTGGCTTTCAGGAACCCAGCAAGAACATCTGAGAGATATTATCCCAGC
Organism: Erpornis zantholeuca; assembly: GCA_013400515.1. NCBI lineage: Eukaryota > Metazoa > Chordata > Aves > Passeriformes > Timaliidae > Erpornis > Erpornis zantholeuca. Next base: position 45,408 of record VZTN01014526.1, read on the forward strand.
TATGAGGGACAGTCAGTAGAGTTATTTGAAGGAAGGTTTCTTTGAACAGTGGATCTCCTCTCATGTCCACTTCAGCAAGTGCCAAGCTACTGCTCTAATGTCAGGAAATTACTCCAGTGACTGCAATGACCCTAACAGTCCAGACTGAGAAAATAGTCCAGAGGTAGTACACAGTTCTATATTTTGTCTCTGGGTAAAAGACAAATAAAAAGAGCCTAATCTCTGAATTTGTACTTGGTTGCTATCTGCAAGGCATACATACCTTTATAAAATGCAGGAATGAGATCTTTAATTAAAAATTTTGTAACTGAATGAAGAAGCCAAAGATGCTTTAAGAAAGTGGTGGATGGAGCCACGGGGGAAAGGAAAGGCAAAGGAACAAAGTGCATATGCAGAGATCCTGTAGCAAATCGCAGCACTTTGGATGCCGAGATATGAATTGACTCAAATTCAGTCTGAAAGTGGAGAGACAGTCGTTGACCTTTTCAGCTGTTTCAAACGGAGCTGCACTGTGACAGGGGTGTCCAGAAAAGATTAGCTGTGGCAAAGAGACATGCTTTGCCTATGGGCAGGGTCAATAGGCCAGCAGAGTCAGCCCAAAGCTTGTCAA
>VZTN01014526.1:46629-65831 GCA_013400515.1 Erpornis zantholeuca
GCATAAATCAGCCATGGTAATTTTTTTTTTAGCATCCTACATTAGAAGTCTCCTATAAATTTACCACCACATTGCAAAACTTACACAGATTCGAAAGACATTTTAATACTGAGCTGCAGGTGGATAAAAATCTCACTCCCAACAAGGAGACAAACCTAGCCATGCACATTTGGTGAGTTGTAGCAGTTCTAGAGGTAGGTCCTGCTGCCTTCAATTGGCACCTTTCCTACTAAAGGCCATCCTTTCCACCATCATATTAAGAAGGTACTATACATGCTGTATAGTTCCTATATGCTTCTCTTCCACATGACAAAGGAATGTATTTGTTTTGCCTCTGTTTACGAAACAGAGACACAGTTCTTGGAAAAAGGAGTTAGGCCATGCAATATTGGGTTCTAGTCTGAGCTGCCAATACCTCTGTGTTGTGCTGTGGCCCATATGACTTATGAAATTCAGATTCTTCTGGTTATTATGTTTGCAGTAGGCATATTTACTTTGTCAGAATTGCTCTGCAAAAAAAAGTTGCTAACAGCCATGTTGAATCATTTTTAAAGAACAGATGTAAACAGGCTAACCAACAGTTTCTGCATAAAAGGATTTAGGGTTTTTGATCAGAAATTGAATTTGAGTCAACAATTTCATGCTGTTGTGAATAGTGAACAGGGGTTTATAAACAGACATAGAATCTGCATGACACATGAAACAGCCTTGCCCTGTTTGGCATTGGTGAGGTAAAAATAGGGACCTATCTTCATATGGCCCACAGTTTCAAGGAAAGATGGCCTGATTGGAAATACAGAGAAGAGCAGTGCTATAAATGAGAAATCTATTGAGAAAGATGGAATTTGAAGTCCTTAGGCTACAAAGGAACACAGTAGCAGCACTCAGAGTTGTAGAAAGGCTACAACTAAAACTTTTTATCTGTATTTCAAGAGACAGAAAATAAGGAAAACTGGTGATGGAGCTCTGGCTCTGTTATGGATGCTCTCCAAACAGATTAGAAACAGAGGCATGGCAAGAGAAACTTCACAGCTTTTCCAAATAATGACCAGCTCTAGTACTGCCTACAGAACTGCAGCTGAGTCAGAATATAAGTTTAATTTGTCAAGTAGCTGATAATTCTTTTTATTATTTGCTGAGCAAACTCAAGAACTTTGAGATGACTTCCCTGCATTTTGTGTGTCATTGAACTGAGTCATGCAGTTATGAGTCCCTTACTTTTCTGATGGGAGACTACACCTTCAGCAGTTGTGGCTACTACTTGTTCACTGGGATTTATTGACCTTTTAGTTACAATATTGCTTCTATCCAGAGCTCTTTGTTCTTTAGTTATCTGTTTCTGTTGTATATTTTATAGAGGAGTTGAAGGTAATGATGACTTTATGCAATGTGAAATAAACCTTACCATAATACTTCACACTGCTCATCAGATCCTTCTGGTATCATGAAAGTCTGCAATCATCCATGTTTTTAAGATTAGTGTATGTTTTATGTGGGTGAGTGTTGGAGTGCTACCATTTTTCCATTTCTTCACCATGTCAAGGTGGCTATACTGTACAGTGGGCAGCACTGATAGATTGTTATCAGGGGACTCCTTGAATAGAAGAAAATGGTTTGGAGATTTGTATCCCTCCTCTTTTTCCCTGATTTCCTTGTATCTAGGCTATGAGGGAAGGTAGTTGTACGTAGTTCAGAGACAGGTTTTGAAAACCCCAGAAGCTCCCTAAACTACTTATTTAAGAATTGCCCTATAACTTACTTCCCANCTCAAATCAGCATTAAAAATATGAAAAATGGGGGTTTATGTCTAAACTAATTAACAAGTCAGGTGATGGGAAGATGATAAAGGCCAATTGACTTGTGTGAGCAGGTTGCACTCATTTCTCAAGGAATTGCAATGCACTAACATTAAATTTACAATACATTAACTTGTACCTTATTGGGGAGTTTACAGGAGATCCCAAATGTAAGATAGCAGTGGGTCTATGTGTATTTCTTAGTGACTGCTTTTGCTGGCTGCCATGAAGCTTCCAGGAAGCAAATTTTACACTGCTGGAGCGATTGCTTCTGTGTTACTTATGGCACTTAGTGCCTCTGGGCTCCTTAAGGAAACTTGTAAAGCTACTGCACTTATTGGCTCTGCCTCATTTCACAGCTGCAGCTCAGAGGCTCTGGGAGGAGAAAGCTGATACCTGCCCATGCGGTGAGGAGCTGAAGAAAGCTTTAAGGAATTAGAGAATTTTGGGGGAGAGGCAGTGCACCCAGTAACTTCACAGTTGTATTTTTCAATCTGTCGAGTGTTTATCACTCTCTTGAACTGTCATGAACTAGAAGTTGGATGCTTTGAATCAACAGGAGAGTTTGTAGTGCAAAATCATACCATGTAGAGAGCAGTCAGGATCAAGTATTTTATACCATGATTGATGTTTCACGCTTTCTATCCATCAATTTTGTAAATTGGATTTTATTCAAGTGAGGGATGGAAATCCAGTTTCTGGAGAAATCATGCAGTGAAATGCTGCCTGGTTTCTGCATTGCCCTTATACTGTGTGATGCTTTAAAGTTTTCATAGTCAGGTAATTGAGTGAGGGAAGACAACAAGTAATCTGTTCAAGTTCCTAAAGTATAAAACCATTATTACTTCCTTCCTGTTCCATCTAATAGTTTTAATAACAAACTTCAGTGTTTATTTTATAAGCCAAAACAAAAGACTGTATTTTGAAAGTTTACTCCAGACTAACAGATAAGAAAATGTGTTATATGCTCCTCTCTATCAAGGACTCATTCTCAAACATTTCATTCATGTTCCCTTTAGACTATACTCAGAATATTCCTAATGGTGTTGATTTTCCTTTTAGTTATCAACAGTTAGAAAAACAGTTGTTCCTGAAGATATTTAGACCAGGATTAAAGTGAAAATGATGTGATAGAAAAAACCAGAGACTGACACCCCTTGTTTAAGTTTTAGAGTTGCAACCTAGAGAAAATGCAAGATTGGTAGGCATGAAATATCCTTAAATGCAAATATAACTTCAGTTTCTATGTTCCATATGCTCTTGTGACACCTTGATGTCTGTTTAAATTAGGCTAATAGCACTGGCTTTTTGAAAAACACCAGAAATTATCGAATCAAGGATCTGTAAAGCCTTTTTATACAAAGAACTTTTAAAATTTCCTAAAAACTTACAAAAAGATGGTAATAATAAAGCCCACAAAATGTTCAACAATTAAAAGACCAAAAAAAATGTAATTACTTCTGTGATTTATCCATAAGAGTGATACAGCATTTTTAAACTTAGCTCTGACTCAGAAAACATCTTGCAGTGAATAAAACCTATCCTGTGATTCCTTCACAATCAGCATATATAACTTATCAAAGTACTGCTTTCTTTGTGCTTCTTGGAAACAAAATTTGTGAGGAGTCAAGACAGAAGATGAATGTTTTTATGCAAATACTGTGGTGCTTTACAAATACCCTCCCCTACACTTCCAAATCTGGTGAAGTTTTAGCACTGATTTGATAGAGCGTTATTTTTTCTAGAGAGTAAATTTTATTTACTTTCTATATGAATGACACTTGTGGTAAATCTGAATAACAGAAAGCAGAACACAGATCTAATTTCCCAATGTAATTTTTAAAATACGTGGTTCAATGTATCAGCATGAATTTTTGCTCCTTAAAAATAAAAGGCAGATGAAAAGGATTGAGTGTGAATCCAGATGCAAGTTCGGGGCAGGGAGGATCAATGTGTATGGTTTGAAAGGTGCTGTCAGATGCTACTTAATGGGGGACACAATTGTTGGAAACATCAATCTGCAGCTGAATTTATTTGGCTTTCAGTAGGGGATAGTATTTCAGATAGAACACCTAATTGGTAGTATACAGTAAAAGTGGCACAGTAAAAATGTCTGGCCTGTGTGTTAATTGCTCTGTCTGAATTAATACAGCCATATTATTTATTGGAATACAGTAATCAAACCCTCTGCAGACTGTTACAAAGGGGGGCCATTTCAATTAGCAGGCATTGCTCCCAAAGGGGCAGTAAGAAGTAAGCAATAGAAGTGTGCAGGTATTCAGGGCAGAAACTGTAAATGAGAGAATGGCTCATTCTTGCAATTCTTGCACCTGATAGAGGTGTGAAAGGACTTATCCTTTGTGGAGAGTCTGAGTAGCCCTGAGGATGGTTTCTTGTATCGTTGTATAATTCACTAAGGTTTCTTGTTGGCAGGTGATCAATTGGTATTAGCGACAGATATATTTATTTTCTTATGGGTAGAAATCAAATGCAGTAAAGCCCAATCCCTAGTTACTGAAATAGGAGCTCAGATCCAATCTCTGACTCTCTAAAGGTAACAAGGTGAATTTACATCTGTTGCTTGCCCATGTAATGTTTGGACAGTTTATATGCTGCATGTTTTAGACTTGAGATTATTCTTGTTTATATCCACCTTGACATATTGAGTCAGAGGGAGACAGGTGGGGTACTGTACAGGGCCTTCCCCAAGAGTGGGAGACTCATTTGCTTTGTATTTCTTCCCTATTCCCCTGAAAACTTCCAAAACCCAAGAGAATTCTTAATCCACCTAGAATTTGTGTCAATGGATTATTTTTCAGTCTTCTAAATAAGTGAAAAAAAACACCTCATAGTTTTTTGAGGCCAGCACGCAGTCCTTGTTGTCATGTAACTGAAAAAATTGTCTCAATGTAAAAACTGCTACCTCAAAGATGTGATTGGTCACAGTAACATATGTGTCTGCACTAGCAGAGTTTCTTTCTTGCCTTTTGTTTTATGTTTCTATAATAGTGTTTTAGGACACTGAGTTGCCTTAATAGTTAGTGTTTGAGCAGTTTTATGTACTTTTTTCTTTGATTGGTTTTGGTTTTGATTTCTGTAAAGGGTTCATTCAGAATTTTAGGACTTTCAGAACTCTCTTGGTCTGATGAGTGCACCATCCCTGAGCAATGTATTAGCATGGCCTGATGTTCTTAATCTATATAAAATTTTATACACCAAATATTTTATTTGAATGAAATATTGTGTGTTGTCAGTGTGTGTTATGTTGGGTTAGGGGCTTTGCATGAGGAAAAGTTATAAGCAAATGCAAACCAAAACAATCCCAATACACACAATTAAATTCACTAATCTGCCAATCTAAATGAAAACACTAAAATATCAGCATATAAAAGTCCAAAATCATTGCATCAACAGCATTGTTTATAGCCTACGTGTTTTGACCAAGACACAGATAGCTGTGATGAAAAGGAGACCTTCAACTTTTCAACATATCACATTGCTGAAAGAAAGGTGATGTTAAACACAGATTTCAGAGAACAGATGATAGATTTCAGAGCAGAGGCGATAGAAGGTTTGGTGGCTGAAGTGGAAATCTGGCATCATTTATGGGAGCTAGGTGTTTTGGAACTGAAGAAAATCTGCAAGGATCAGTTTACAAACCTGCTGTTTTCTATGAAATCTTCTGTTTTCTATGAAGAGAATAAGTCATAGAATCTAGAATAGTCCTTGTATGAATCAGAATCCTAGTGGTGAGGAAGCTGGGACAAGATTAATTTGCAGGGTGCCTCTTGCTTCCCTAAAGGGTACCAGTGATGGGAGTGTGGGTGGAGGTTGATTGGGGTTGTTTTTTGCAATTTTTCCCCATTAAAGGCTTTGCCTTGTTTCAAGAGATTAAGCTTCAATCCATTTGACTCTTGTAAATAATTTAAATGATTAGTAAAATAAGCTTCTCCAATGAGCAGTGTTTTTTTTTCGAGCTAGTAAAATATAAGTAGAATTTAACATACATGAAAGTGTTGGTTTGAATGAATATAAAATTTGTCAATATTTTTTTATTCCTGTGTTTTTTCTGGAGTGCTTAATGTGATAGAATTCACAAATGTTAGTTTCTTTCTTCTTCTTTCTAAAAAGAAGCTAAGCTTTAAATATGAGCCAGTTAAAAGTAGAATTCTTTGGTGATACAGATTTGTTTTGAATGAGTTCAAATATCAAATGTAGTTTGGAACAGCATGCAGTAGGCTTAAGAGCATCTTTATTGTGATGAAATTCAATTTGAACTGTTCCTTATCAGGCTTTACACATAATAGTTTTCCTGTAATTTCTTCAAATCTTGCAATCAATCAAATCAGTGGCCTAAAAGACTCAACAAAGTAGTATTTAACTCATCAAAATATTATCATATATTTGGAATAGAAAAGGAATAGTTTAGAAACTTTGGACTCAATGTGTATGAAATCTGGTTTTTGTAAGGTATTCATTGGTTGCAAATGATTATATTGTTGTATGTAAGGCCCTGAATCAGCAAAATAATTTAAAACTTGCCTTGAATTCAAGTGAGTGTGGTACCAGGAAAGTTTCATTTGTCAGCCTATTGTAGAGCTGAGGAAAAGTTGATACTTTATTCTAAGAAAAAGTTTCTTCATTAGAAAGGGAATGAAGAAACATCAACACTCCCCAACACCCCTTCAAAAAATCAAAAAGCATTTTAAAGCACACATCCCAATGTTTCACTCTGCTATATTTGTTAGTATTATGAGCAAGTGTCAAACATTTTCATCATATCCATATTTGATGCAAGGCAAAATTTCTCCTTACACTAATAGTATTGCTAATGAATTCAGTATATAAAAGTATGTGTGGTTTTGTTATATCAGCCTTCCCAAATTCTAATATCAATTTATCAATCTGGAAATAGAAAGAATAAAAATGAAACCCAAAACAGAGGTAGTTTTTTACGTTAGGCTTTTGAGTTAAAGGATTAGACTTACATTTACAGTTTTCTGGACAGACAGGAAGATTAAAAATAACCTTTTTGAGAAAAAGGTCTTACTTTTCAAGAGTTCTTTTAAGATGACTTCAGAATCTGAGACTTTAAAGCACTTACAGTGCTAGGTGGAATCTTGCAAGGGGCTTGTATTATACATTTCTTGGGAAGTAGGAAAAAGGTTTTTGATTTATCATATCAAATTATATTCTTTAGAGATAAAGTCTTGTTTTTATGTTGTTATCATTGGGTTCTGCTCAGCTCGTAATCTCAAATCAGTGACAAAACTCTACATATCTTCCATCTCTTTCTATTTCTCAAAATGTGTGGCAAACTTCTTGGGGTTTCAAAATAATCATACAAATTGATCTTACTGTGTATGGAACTAAATAGGTGATTAGCAGAGGAAGAGCAAAGAAAGTATTAAAATGTTTCATGGCTTCCAGCACCTTGATAACTTAGCTTTTATGAAGCTTCTGTGTACTTTCTGCCTATTTTCTCTTTACAAATTACCAGTGTTCTGTTTGCATGGAGGTGGTACAGCAGTTATCTTAGTAATTTAGAAGGTCATCTGTAGAAAGAGCCCTTTTTTACATAAATTTGTATGTTTTAGAGAGTAGGTGTCTTTATGATTCCTCTTAGATTAATTATTCTGATTAGCTTTTGCAATTAGCTGAAGAATAATGGCTGTTTCTTAATGGATATTTTCTTCTTACTTCAATTTAACCCTCTTCTTTTGAATGTACTTCTTCATCACAATGGGATGTATAATAAAAGAGCAGATTAAGGTGTATGTTAGTGCATTTTGGAAATCTATCAGCCCATGAATGAATGACTGTTATTATATATTCAGAATTCTATTCACTCAGAAAAAAAAATCAACCTGTGTAAGTTCTCAATAAATTAGCAATATGATTTATAACTGTATTTTAATTGTAAAAATATAGACCTCTAAGATTTTTAGTTGGAAAGAACGATTGGTCTTCTTAGGAGCTAGGAGGAGATGAAATGGCTGCATAATTTCTTTCACAATTCACTTGCTGCCACAAGAAAAATGCTCTTTTCTATATCATAACAGTGTTTGAATAGGTTTGGGCCAGCTTTCCATTGGAGAAGGAACAGATAGAACATAGTATTGCACTGCAACATAATTTATTTCAACAAAATCAGAGTACATATGTTTAAAAGTAATATTGTTATAAGAATCAAGATGCTGCCTCAAGACACAGAAATTTTTTGTGTATTTTCATTAGTGCCTTCACATGATTTTAAATCAAAAATATGAAGAGCAGTCCTGAGGAGAAGGCCTTGGGGGGGTTGGCAGAGGAGAATAAGAGGAGCACTTGCATCCTGGGCTGCACGGAAAGGAGTGGATAGCTTCCATCTGTACTGGCTGTCAAATGCTGTGATGCTTTGGCTACCCCACAGTAGTGACCCATTCCAGCATGCTGCACTCATTCCTTTTCCACTTTCTATCCATGCTGAGGCTTGCTCCCAGAGTCTCCTGGCCTGTTTCCCTGTTTCTGGACTTACAGAGTGTGCATCCTCTTCCCTTTAAAATCTGTTGCCTGTGCAAGATCCTCTCTTGTCTTCTGTGGCTTCAAGGCATTTCCCTAGTCCCCAGGTGCACTGGCCTGGATATACTCGTTCTCCTGAGCTCTAGTACGTTTTGTGGAAATGCAAGTTAATTTTCACCATCACAAAGGCAAAATGGGAAAAGCATCTTCTGCCTCTTCAACTGATTCATGGAAAGAAATGGAAAACTGACGGAGGGAGATTATGGGAAAAGTTATTCTTTTTGCCAGAATCATGGATGTGTCCACAGCACAGTGGTAAGTGCCTAAAAACTGTATTAGTTTTATTTGGTGTTGCACATGTTTAGAATTATGATAGTGTATTTTTCATATGTTGAGCTTCTCTGGAACGATCTCGGCTCTTTACTCTCTCTCCATCAGTCCTATCCAACAGTAATTAAGGTACAGTGGGCCTTTCCAAAGGCAGGAGAGTTTAAATATCAGTAATTTGATCTGCCCTGTTTACTGATCTCTGCTGTTCGCTGAGTTGAAAGCGAAATGTTTTAATTAAAACGATTGGCAATAAGTTGGTATAATGCCATAATTTGCACTGGGCCTCTTCTAGAAAATGACTTAACCTCTGCCTCTGTTGCTAAGGCAACTAATGGACATAATTGTAACTGGGTGCACATAGGCAGCAAGTGAAGGGTCTGAAGCTTTTTTAAATTGCTGGGATATCATGATGCTGAAAGATTAAAATGTGATGTTAGTAAAATATATCCTAAATTGTCTCTTCCATACTTTAAGTTTAATTTTTAGACTTTATTTTTTGATACTGTTTCACACTTCTCAGCCTTTCAGTTTGGACTCCAAAACCCCATTATGTCATACTTAAGTTCATTAATGCAGCAGGGTATGTATAATAATTTGCGATATAATCTGGAAATGGCAGAGGCTATTCTACTGGGATTTAGAATAATGTGTTTGATGGAATCTTATCACCAATCTATATTGAATCAGTAAAGAGTTAAGAATTAGGTCATACATTATAAAGTATCCTGAATCACATTTTTAGACAAAAAACCCACAAAACCCCAATTTTTTTTCTTCACTTGCTGGATCTTAAGGTTCGTAATGAACCATGCTAAAAAGGGGGATTTTTTCTGAAAGAGCCGTAGGAGTTCTGAATAGATCTTAATAGATGCCGCTGACCATGTGGATTTTGATGGGGTCTTTTAAATAATGTTCAGAATGAAGATTGAATGAAGAAACCCCAATGAAGAAACCACAAAATTAGAACATTTACTATGTTATTTCTTTATTGGAAAATAGTCAAAACTTGAGTCCAAGGAAATTACAATTCTTACTGAGAAGAAAGGAGGGGTATACTTTGTGTGCTTTCCTCCTCACCTGATGCATGTCTAATATTTAGGCTCTTAAAGATAAAAATAAACAGAATGTCACCATACAACAGTGCAAATTGCACATCTCAGAAGCATAGTTTTAAGCTTGTGCAATCACCAATCAAAACAAAGGATTTAGTTACTTGAAGCCTTTCTCCTGCAGCATCTTGTTTACTTTTCCTATCTTTTCTATACATGTGCAGTGTACCTTGAAGACCAAGGCTGGAGAGAATAGGGAAGAGGCAGAATGAGCAGTACTCAGGTGTAGGAAAAGAGAGATGCCTGAAATATCACAGAACTTAACTGCATATCTTGTTTGCTTTTTCTTCATTCCTCTATTAGTACACGAAATTGGGCAAATGAGTTTGAAAATGTATGCAATTTATGACTTTATAGCATCATAGAGAATGAAACAAATTACAAATGTTGTTTGGTTTTGTTTTTAAAAATATTGCTGGAAAGAAATTTTATTCCAGAATTACTAAATTCTTCAACCAAATATATCTTGAAAATTTAGAGCCTAAGCCATTAAAAATTAAATTGCTTTCCTATCTCAAACTGTGTCTCTGTTTTCCATGAGACAAGATGAGACTTTGTTAAAAAAGGATTAATTCAGTAGTTTTACCGAAAGCTTTCTAGTGCTATAAGACCACTAATTACTTAAGTATTAACAAGCTACATATGAAGTTATTGATGAGGGTTTTTACATCTTGGTAAAGGTTTTAAAAGAGAATAAACTAAAACAATAATTGTACAAATGGCTTTACTAAAACATATCAGTTTGGGCCCTAAGCCTAGAACTCTTAAACACTTGAAATTATTGAACTTCATGGTAGATGGCTGTTGGACCAAAACTTGCTTTCACTTGTGAAAGGTCACTTCAAAACATGATGAGATCATCTTCTCATGGTGGAGATTTTAATACATCCTGCACTATTGTGGGTTTTTCCCTCTTTGCTTTCCTACCTTCCAAATATATGTATATGGAAAACACTTCTGAGGAAGTCTCATTTATATTAACATTTAGGAAACTAAAGCAATCTAGGCTAACAAAACCCTATTAGGGGCATGGAAAACAAAAACAGCACTTTCAAAATATAAATTTTGGAATGCAGTTTCCACTTCTCCATGTTCTACCACAGCCCAGCACCTGCCTAGAGGGTGGAAAGGGAAGCTAAAAATAGGAAAGGGAGAAGGTGATCTTGCTAAATCAAGAAGAAGGGAATGCAAGGAAATCCCTATATCATGAGAAGTAGTCTCTCAAGATAAGTCAGTTCCAAAATGCCTCATTATCTGTGTAAACATGGAACAGAAAGAGGTGGGAAGGGACTTAAAGGCAAATGTCATGTGAACGTGCAACTACAGAAGCAGATGAAAGGCAGCCATGTGTAGATAAGATGTGGCAGGAATGAAGGCTGAACTTAATTATTATTTCTCATATGCTTTTGGTGTAAACTTGCTGGGCAGACAGCTGTGCAGGTCAGCAGAGGTTGTAAAAGCACCAGGACCAGGGCAGGCAAGTTTTCTCCCTGGCAGAGCCCAGGGAAGCTGCACTGCAGCCGAGCAATGGATGGAGGTATGAGGTGTCTCTGGCCGTGCTTGCTCTCAGCTGTAGTTATTTGTGGTGTGTTCAGAGTGTGGCCCTACAGGAAGCTGTGCTGGCATAACTGGGGTGTAGGAGATTGTCCTGGATTCCCCAAGCCTGCAATCCAGACTTGTCAAAAACCTCTAGAGAGGGATGGCTTAGTCCAGCTGCTCTGCCAGTGTATCCAGGCTCCTGGCACTGGGGTGTTCAGCCCCTTCTCCTACATGTGCTGCTCTCTGCTGTTTTGCCTGACTGTGGAAGTATGTGCCATCTTCTTTATAAGTCTCTACTTCACAATATGCATTTGTAATGACTTTTCTACTGATGATAGGCTCCTCTTCTCTTCAAATTGACTTTTATTAGTAAACGCCCCCAAAAACTTGAAGAATATTTGCTAATTGCAATATAAAAATCACTCTTCTATGCATAAATGTTAGGGTACAAGGTTAAAACTGGTGCAAACATTTATTCTTATGTTTCTTGTGCACGTAACATGTCCCTTGTGAATTAGATAGAGAAGGACAATCTAAGACAGATTTCTGGAAAACTGGCTTCTAAATGAAAATGTTAAATGGTTTTGAAAGACAGACACAGCATATTTTTATATATATATATATAATTCATTCAAGATCACAGGTTGATTTTGAAAGGAAGGAAAATCTGGAGCATTAGAATAGGGAAAGAAAAGTATGAAAAATTAGAGTGCAGCTATTAGAACTACAAGAACAATTTCAGTTGAAATCAATAAAACTGTGTGTAATCTGTGGACTAAAAGTAGGGTTTTATCCTTGGCTATTGAAAATTGCAGCATACCTATTGAAATGAAATTGTGTGCTTTATATACCTTTATTGTTGCAATGAATGTTATTTACCATTTATAGTGAAATGATAGCAATATATCTTAAACATATCAGTTTCAAACTGTTAGAAATATAATTCTCATCACTTGCAAACCAGGTTGTGAACAGCCATTGTTGAGCGATCCTACTCAGCGTGTGAGGATCACTCTAAAACTGTGTGTGGTGAGAATGCTTGATATGAAATTCATTCAGGTGTCAAGGGCATTTAGTTGCAATTACATACCTTAATATTACATTTTAAATAATACAACTTTGTGTGACAGTGCCTATAAAACCAGGGTTAGGCGGTAGCCACATAAAAATCTGTATATAAGTGAAGTACACTTTGGCCTGTAGAAACCTTCTCATTTCCTGTTAAACTATGCTGAGTTAAAGAAAATGCAGGCACCTATTCCTGTATAAACTTTTCTGTGCTGTGCACTTAATGAATTGTGGCTCTGCAACATGTGTATTTTGGCAAAGCAAAGCAGAGTACTAGTATTTGGCAGCTCTGATTCACCCACAGTTTTCTTTTCTTCACCTTGGTAAAAGAGTGGATTGAACCATCAGTGTGGTATTTTTTCTGTTTAAATGTAGACCTCTGCATTTAGCAAAATCCCATTCTTTAGTGTGCAAGTTGTAATGGCATGGTTTGATTTCATGATTTTCCAAAAGAAAGAAGCTGAGTTTATGTCTGAAGGTTTTGAGGAACACCAGTGATTGGAACAATCTGGAGACCTTTGCAATGTCTAACTTGAAAGCTTACTTAGTGCTATTGTATGTGTTTCCAGTACTACATTTTTTCCTTTGTAAGGGAGAAATAGACAGAAAGGCTTGAGGAGAAGGATGTGGTATTTCCTAAAACAACTCATTTAAGGCCAGCTCTGTGTGCCTCAGCAGCCCAAATGACAGGGACAGACTCCTCTCCTTTCTAATCTTCTTTTCTGCAAGATTTAATCTACCTGTGGACAAGAAACTTGTCAGATTTTGATCATTAAACTTGGGCTTCTTATTAACTCCCACAAAAATTGCTGCAGACTAGACCTCTCTTTCTCCACAGTTGTTTTTTCTCCAAATAATTAAAACAATATTTGAGTATCTTATATAACATCACATTCATACTGTTCATAGTTTTAATATTTTAGTTTCAGTACTATTCAAAATAGATGAGTAGATGAAAGGCACTACTTTAATTTTAATGGCAGGGGCATGGCCCTGAAGATTTTACATGTATTGCATTGCTCTGGGGTGTCTACAGGCACAAATGAGTTACAACAAACGAGTTATGTGTGTCAATATCATGTCAAACCGTTCAGCAGAATGCTACAGTGCAACATATTATGTGTATTGCAGGGGGAAGAAACATTTGAAGAGATTACTATCTGAAACTGCTGTATACTTCATTTGTTCATTACTCTAATTCAAAGCTTGCAGAGAACCATGTAGGAGCAAATTATAGTTTATAAATACCAAAAATGTCATGGTTTATTGAACCTGTTATTTTGGGGATTTTTTTTGATTAAAAGCAAATATCTGAGAAATTGACTTTTCTCTCTGTGCACCATGAATGCACCCCATGAAGGCTGAAAACTTGCAGGTTTTTTGAGAACAGGACAGTGGTATTTAGGTGCCACTGATGATTACGTTGTCCTGGCAGCCCCTTTAAATTTGTAGCTGCTGCTGTTTTACTATCTAGATTGAAGAACAAATCTATATCCATTATGCTGCATAGCTAGAAGATAATATCTTTACTAAAAGTTGTTCAGAAAGGTCTTCAGAAAATGAGCTATTGACCCAAAGTAGTAGAATTAGTAGTTCAAAAATATAATGGTCACTAATTTCTAATAATTCCTAAAATTATGTGGAGGTGTTTGAAGTCCACATCACCTTCTACAAGAATTCTTTTGCTACATCTACCGGCAGTAATAATAACATTAAACACCCCTTATCTAACTAAATATGCAGCTTGAAAATACAATTACTAGATGACTCCTCATAAAATCAAAGGCAAGTCTGGGAAACCTGGCAAAAATTACAGGAAACTTGTGTTTATGGAAGGACTGTTGAATGACTCCTTCCAGATGCCGTATCTGATGCTTACCAGTTACAGGACATTACTGTGCCAGGCTTTTGGGAATACTAGCCATGAATTTCAGTTGGATGGTCATCCTCCTGCAGCTCTCCAAGATATGCTGGAATGATTTTCTGGTAGCATTTTCATACAAGGAAGATGCTACATCAGTATAGCAGAATCCCTTTTAGAGTTAAAAATAATGATCAGCCAGGACTCACACCTAGACTGTCACTTCTTTTATGTCTTGTTTCTACATTTGGATTATTTTCTAAGTGTGTATGAGGGCTCTGATGCTCAGTATGTTCGGAGATCCCAGGTGATATTCAGCTGCAAATGATTTTGCTCTGCCAGGAGGATTTAAAGGACCTAAGCCTGGTTCCAGAGTCAGTCCTGCACTTCATCAGGCACCTTCCCCACCTTTAGTGTGAATGTGATGTTCCCTTCATGTGTGCACAAAAGACATATCCATGACACCACAGGAATATGAGTAGAAGGGAGGAGAATGCAGGAGAAAGGAAACATGGAAGGGAAGGAATCAAGCAGCAGAGCAAATAGTAAATAGTCTGTGGCCCAGTTGTATTTGTAGGGGAGGAGCTGCAAAGAAGCTCTGTTTTGCTCATGCTTGGAGTAGTGAGGTGCAGAAAACAAAGCCACAGAGATATTTCCTGTGCAGATCTTTCTCATGCATTCATGGAATCTGTTTTGACTACGTGGTCTGCAGTTCATGACAAGCAGGTTTAGTCACTTCTTCAAGAAAGTGAAAATCTAAGGGCCAGTAAGCCGAGTGTAAGGGGTACAAACTAAACTGCCAGAGATTTCAAGTCCCTTTTCTTAGTACAGTGTGTATGCACAGAACTTATGCAGGTTTTCCCAGAATGGCATTGCACCAATGGGAACAGTGAGGCATTAGTGGTGTTGTTCATATTCAGATCTGTGCTTGGTAATGCACACAGAGAATTCCCCAAGCAATTTGCAAAGACCAGGTCAGGATATTTCCTGTGCTTGATTTGTCTTTTATGTCTCTTTAGGCTGACTGCCCCAGACTGGGTCTGTTTAGATCCAGGTAGAGAGGCCACCTATTCCCAGGAATAAGTGATGTTGTTTCTGTCCACTGAGGACACAGAAAATAGGATTGGTTCTCATTTTCCTTGAAAAGACAGGTCAGAAGTAACAGCAAGACAAGTTGCACCAAGAAATAGCTTGATGAAGTGAATCCTTTCATTTTCTTGTTCTCCCTAGCTCATGCTTTTTTGGGGTATGGTTTTGATAGGCAGGCATCAGATGCTATGCAGAGATGCAAAAGAGTCTTCCTGGGTCACCTCTGTAATCAGGTGATTCCTGGAAGGTAAAATCTGATTATGTATAAGATTCTGTTGTACTCTAGGAAGGTCTGGGGGCAAGGATTGAACAATGCTCTATGAGGAAGTACTGGAAATGTTCAGTTAAAATAGAAGCCTAGGATTTTTTAAGATACATATTGAGGAATGGAGATAGAAGTTTTTCTGTCAACCTAGGTGATGGTCTTGTGAGATGATGTTATCTTAGACTGTATGGTCTAAATACTTCAGATTTCCCCTTTTTGTTTTCCCAAACAAAAGCACTGATTAAATCACTCAAAATCCCAAATCTGGCAAAAGGACAGTATTTTTCCCCAGCAGTTTCTCTCTTGCTGGTCCCAAAGCCTTGTAGCTGTAAACACTGATATTGCTGATATGTCAGATTCTCACACTGATGTGCAAGTCACCCTTTTGCACCCCTTTTTCTACCCCCTGATTGTAGCTTCTGTTTTCCAGAAGGGGATCCAATAACTTTCATGTATAGAGTTCTCTGACAATCAGTCATGTGGCAGCTGCTCCTCACCAAAAGTGCTCTAAACTTTCCCTCCCTCCCTCTTTTCCCCTAAAAGTAACTTCCACTTTTAGACTCAATATATGCCATTAATGATGGACCCTGTTATAAACTGCTGTGAATGTGAGCCTGTTTTCAGCATCCTCTGTGCAGCACCCTGGAGCTGATGTGTGCTAACCCCTGTTACAGAAATAAACTTTTACATATATCGTTTGAATGCACTCAGAGGCTAAAGCTCTCTGAGGGATATTGTAGTGTCACTCTTCTGTTATACAATTCTTCTTATGTGATAAGCTTAAAAACCCTCCAATTATAAATGGAGTTTGTTGCCGTAGTTTCTCACATGCTGTTGACATTTGAGATCAGAGTTTCAGAGTTAGGGTTTATAAATATATGAGAATAATCTATGAAATATAGTTTTTAAAATTAAGTGTCATTAGAGTGTCATTATTATTAAACTGGAAAGTATATTCAGTACAGGTAGGTACTATCCTGTCACCTAAATGTTTGATGATCAAAAGAAATAGTTAAGGTTTCTTCAAGAGACAGCCTAAACAGAATTTACAAGTTCTACAGAGGTAGGATACTTATAACAGAGGCTGCTTTTCACATTAATCAATATTATATTTCAGAGCAGAGCGTTTCTCTTCTTTCTCAGTTACAGAAAAATAGTATTTTTTTTCAACAACTCTGTGAATTAATTAATGCCATTTATTCTTCTGATTCTAACCAAAGGTTGTCAGGTTCCCTTAGCCTGTGTATTGATCTGTAATATAACCTTCCATTTCCTGCATCTGCTATTAAATGGAATAAAATTCATAATGGTTGCACTCCTGGGCAGCTGTTCACCTATCCAGCATTGTCAGGTCACCAGGGAAAGTTACTAATACTTGAGGAGAACTTCACTGGTATATTGATGTCTTTTGTTGTTCAATTAACATTTCTAATGTGGAAGAAAAGAAGATAGTATTTAATATGTCAGCCAGCCTTAAGACAACTCTGTTTCCATTTTTCTAATGCGAAAACCTAATACAATGTTTATGTCCATTAGGGTTAAAATACTTTCCTTATTAGCTGCCTAAGAGCATTTTTTCAACAATAATAATGAAAGGCACTCAGTAAACTAAAACTAATTAATCTCCTCAGTCTCCCTTTTGTATTTATCTGATGCCAAAAGCAATATACTTTTTTCTCTAAAGCAGATTAAAACTAAACTGTGGATGGTGCCTCCTTCCTGAACAAAACCTGCAAAATTATCAATTTCCATGATTATTGTTATCTCTCCTTTCAGAATGCTGCTTATTACTAACTGGGTTTTTGTTTCTGGTGCTCTCTGACAGCAAAGGTTTGACATATTGCTGCTAGAACACAAGGAACCTGCAGGGGTCCCCAGCCCAGGACCTGCCATTCATACATTTTGTGTAATGTTAGAGACATTCCAGTATCAGATTGCTGCAGCCCAGCAATTTAGGTGGTTTGGGGGTGCTTACATGCTCCTAGAAGGCTAAATCTCCATGGGTGCAAGTTGAAGCAAAGTAATAACACTTTCCTAACAGATCAAAACCTATTTGGAAATAGTGGATTGGAGGAAAGAAGACAGAGCCACATGGTGTTGTATCATAAAAGATATTTCCTTGGCTGTCTCTGATTGACTTGTGCTTCTTTGAGACAATTCAGAGTCTGAAGGATTGAATGGGGCCCACTGACATAGGGCAACAGGCTCTTGCCTTGGGAAGTGCCTGCCATGCCAGAATGTTTCAGAATTGGATATGTTTCCCCATATAAGATGTAGTAGATTGCACAGGGACCTACCAGGCACATTGAGTGTGAAGTTTATGCCAAATTATAATTAATTTTTTTGATCACTAATGAAAGGATGAAAAATATCATTGGCTTGACTGTTTAGACATTAACTTCTGCTATTATTGTTTTGAATTATTATTAATGCGCTGTTATTTTTTAGATTAACTATGGGTTAGTTAACATGGAATTCAGATATGGTATGTCTTATAGATGTAACTAACTATTAATGACATACAGGTATTTTCAGCCTTACTCCTGTCATCCTTCAACCAATGCCTCTTTTATCATCCTAGTGTTCATTTTCAGAATTAATTTGGAGTGCAAAATTTGTAATTCACAGAAAAACTTCAGTGTTGTTCACTTTTTGTTAAGAGAATATCCTTATTTTTAGTTTTAGGCTATAGAACTTTTCTATCAGTTGGCAACCTTAGCTTTGACACAAAACACTAACTTGCAGTGTTCCTTTGGGGTTTTGTTGGGGTTTTTTGCATAAAAGTTGATATTTTTATTTTCTTATGAGTTCCATGAATGTATCATACACAAAGGCCAATCTTATTCGGTATCCTGTATATACTGAAGACAAAGCCACACATCTTGGGAAGAATGGAAGATCAGGGAAACACTTTTGATTTTGCATGGGTTTTTTTGCAAATGCTCAGAACCTTCAAGGTTAAAGGAATGGCCTTTTCCTGTTTTACTTTAAAAAGTAAAGATGTGTTCATTTTAAGTTCAAGTAAGTCAGAATGAATGTTGTAGTCAAGTCTTGAATACACCTTCTTAGGAAGGAATACGATTACAAAGTTCTGACAAAGTCTGTAAGGTTGCAGTACAAGAGTAAAAAGGAAAAAAAAGTTTTTCTTAGGCTATCTAACAGAATAAGATACTATGAAAATATCACAAGGTAGAAAATTAGAACTGGATGTGATGATTCCTAATATTATGTCTTTAAGGATAGTTGTAAAGCAAACTATCTAATTTTCTTTAGGGGTTTCTAAGGAGTCAGCCTGCTCCAGGAAGCTCAATGCTAGCAAATATTCTACAGGGTTACTGCAAGTGTTCTGAAGGATTTTAATCTTCTCTACACAATTTTCACCTCTTCTTATGAGCCTGAGTGTGTTCTGATTTTCCATCCATGAGTACAGACAATTTCTACTCTTTCTCCAAGGCACAACCTTTCTCTGTAAGGAAATTCACTCCTGCTGATCCTGTAGCATATCTCAGTTTGGAGTTCCCCTGGTGAACAGGGTGGGATGATACTGAGTAGCTCTGTATACAAACATAACTTTTAATCTCTATGGTGCCAGGGTAACCCCTCTCCTCTCCTCTCCTCTCCTCTCCTCTCCTCTCCTCTCCTCT
>VZTN01014534.1:4121-33070 GCA_013400515.1 Erpornis zantholeuca
ACAGGTGTGAAAGGTCTGTTCTTACAGTTGTGCACTGTGGAGTGATGATGAACACTTAAAATTTTCACACTTGTGTGTTAAAAGAGAAATCCATTGTGAGGATAGAAATAGGATAATAACATCTCCAAATGAGAGAAGATTGAGTGCCCATAACAGTAAATCTAAAGCTCTCCAACTGCAGTGGCATGTATCATGAATAACTTTGGTTTATGGTCTGGCAAAAATAAAATAGTCCTTAATGATTTTTTACCATGTTTGACAACAGGGCCGGAACCATTTCTGTGTTGGAACTGGGATTGTGTTTGAAGAGGGGGTTAGGATAAAGTGGGATAATGCAACTCATCTTTTTCACCTCTCTTTCAGTGGATTTTAGCATCCAAGTTCTGAGTTCTGGATCGTGGCCGTTCCAGCAGTCCTGCACATTTGCTTTGCCATCTGAGGTGAGGCACTTGCATGTGGTTCATCTGAACATGGAATGATCATGAGAGAAACTTGTTCTACAAGGCTGGTGTCCCCTTCTGTTCTGTTGTGTATCAGAGAGGACTACAAGTGTCTCTGCTATTTGCCTATTTGGCCTGAGAATATTTGGAACAAGATAATTGAGTAAGGTAGTGGGAAGGAACTGTGTGAAATCCATGTTTTCATATCTTTCCCATGAAAAGTCCCTGGTTAATAAGTCTTTCTTCAAAACATTCAACAGCAACTAAAGCAAACCTTTATTAGTGCATTTTTCTGGGTATACTTAATTGAAGACACTTTTTTATGCCATTGCTTCAGCTCTGCCCAGTAAAATCTTTAGATATTATAGTCACTAGTTTTCTGCTGAGTGATTATCCAGAAGAGACAGGACATGAATATTTAACATGAGAAATAAGTTTAATGCTGTTACCCAGAGGATGAAGGTGGTTAAAACAAATCGCTTTTCTAGCCATGCCTGCCTAATGTATCCTAAAAGGAAGAATGAAGCTTAAATGCTTGTTTACATTTGTACTCTTAATGATGCTTTAAAGAGGAAACTTGTAACAGAGGGAAATTTTCATCCAGTCTGCCAAATTTGAGTACTTCGAGTTTCTATTTGTGTTATTCAGACAACATAGTCATTGAGGGTGGTAAGATTTGATGATCCTTTGTTGCTTCCATAACATGTTCTAGTAATGGTAAATGAAGGTAGATAATATTATTTATTTATTTATTATTGATGTTTTTATACAGTTAGAACGGAGCTATCAGAGATTTACTGCATTTTATGCCAGTCGTCATAGTGGAAGAAAATTAACGTGGTTGTATCAGCTGTCCAAAGGGGAATTGGTTACCAACTGTTTCAAAAACAGATACACATTACAGGTAAGGACAAGTCATGCCAATGGAAACACCTGGTAGTTGTATTCAGAGGATTGGACACAGCTGGTAGAACCTTTATTGCATGTTTATTTTATTTACTGTACTGATACTAAAGATCTGTCTTTAAAAGAAAATTGACTTATGAAATGGAACACATTGCCTTTGATGTAAACAGGTGTTGAACTGCATTTTGTGAGACAACTACAACCTCTTTGCCTAGGATCTCATGCTGCTTACAGTTTCCTGTCTGCTTTCTCTCAAAAAGTAGATGGGATGGGGAGTTCACAACAGTGAGAAAAAAGAAGATAAGGTCAGACTTTGACCTTGTCATCAACATTTGTTAACCCTGTGGTGGTAGACATGGATAAGCCACCGATAGCTGCTTTGTTTATAAATTTGGTTTTATTATTCTGCTGGAGTTGGGAGGGTTGTGATGATGAATTCAGTGGTCTGTGTTGGGTTTTAATGCAGATTAAATGGATAAGAGTGACAGAGGAAAACAATTTAAAACTATATTAGCAAGTAGAAGGATAATGCTTTGATATCATAATAGAAGATTTGATGAAGTGTCTGCAGCAAGCTAAATCATCCTAATCCTGAGGTTTATGTTTAGATAATGCTGGTAGGGGGAGTTTCTGGTTGTATAAGCAGCATTAGATTTTTTTTTTATTATTAGCACCAGTTGGGTATTCTCTGTTGTCCAATTATTCCAATGTATGTGTTTAACTGGTGAATTTCAGGCTGTTCAAATTCAGAAGGCATTTGTTCTCATTTTCTGATTTCCCCCCTTTCCTCTCTGTTCTCTGTTTTTGGATCTGCCAGGCATCCACATTCCAGATGGCGATTTTACTGCAGTACAACACAGAAGATGCCTACACCGTGCAGCAGCTGACAGACAGTACTCAAATAAAAATGGTAGTGACTTTGCACATTCTGCCACAGTCTTGTGAACAAGTGTTTTGCCCTTCAGGGCTCTTTCTGCTATCAGAAGAAATTTGGATTACACGTGCTTGGAGCCAGAATCAGTTTCTGTCCCTAAGGAGACAGATGTGCTCTATTCTTGGTCAATTCACTTTCCTGGTTTACTTTCCTATAATCATAACTGCCTGGTCTTCTGATGTATCTTAGCTCATTCCTGTTCATGACTGGAGTGAATTGTGTAGCTTCCTGCAGAGCTCTGGTTGGAAGTATTCAGTGTTTCAATGCATACATTTTAAAGACAACATTCTAGCAAAAGCAATGTTTTCACTAAATGATTGATCCATGCATCTGTCACTCTTTTATATCTCAAGGCTTTTTTACATGAACATAGTAAATCTTCAGTTCATTGGCTAACTCTCTCCTGTGGAAAAGGTTCCCTCCTTTTCTTTCCAAGCAGCCTTTATGGCCCACAATATGGCATTTATTTGGTTTTTAGTAGTAGGTTTGAATGAAGTCTGCTCTGACTTGTAGAAAGTTAGGTATTCCTATCCAGTAGGATCTTTATTTCTAGAAATGCGTATCTAGAAAGTTATTGTTGCAGATGGTTTACGGCAAACCCAGAAGTCTTAGGGATTGCCCTTTGTTATAGACTGTGGTAAAATAGCAGCTTTGCAGGCCTGCACAGAATACTGCTAGTAGCCTTCTGGGTGACCAGCCAGCAGCAGCAACCAGAACAGATCCCTGTTAAAAGAATAAGATGTTAATGAGAAAGCAGAGAGTGCTTGCTTTCTGAAGGTTAAGCTTGCCATGGTATATATATATTTGCGTGGTTTGGGAAAAATTATTTCTTAGGCAATAAATCTGCTTGCAAAAAATAGTTCTTGAAGCAGCAACTGGAAAGATCTCTTGTTTGGAATGAGTCTTTCTTAAGACTTTTATGTTATTTGATTGACCACAAGGGGGTAGGTCATAACACCCCAAAAGGACATTATGTTTTATTTCTATGAACTGAGTTTTTACTGCTTTTTTCCCCCCTCATTTTGCAGTATTCTGCACTCATTAGTTCTTAGTCTAAATATGTGCATTCTTGTTCATGTTCTTAAGTTAGACAAAGGTGCTATCTATCTGCACTGATATTTTCTATAATTTTGTAGGATATCTTGGCACAAGTTCTACAGATACTGTTGAAATCAAAATTGCTTGTAAGTACTCTTGCTTTCTTATGACCTGCTTAACATACAGTGAAATATGCTAAAGACTATTTTTTATTCATTTGTTTGTTTATTTCTTGCAGGTTTTGGAAGATGAAAATGCAAATGTTGATGAAGTGGAGTTAAAACCAGATACTTTAATAAAACTGTATCTTGGTTACAAAAAGTAAGCAGCATACATCACTTAGATGTAATGGGTAGCATCCTCCTCTGCTTTCAAAGTCTGGGTGAAACATAATATACTTGGGAAGAAAGCTTCAGGGTTCAAGTGCCAATTCAAATGTAGATCCAATGTATACCAGCATTAAGGGAGAGGACTGGCAAGTGGTGGGGGATGGGTGTGATTTATGACTCTGACTTTGTCATAAAGTCTGTCAGGGCCTGACATATTTTCATATTTCTTTTTTTTCCTTGATTCTTGTCTAATTCTTGAGTAATTGATTCAAGTGCTGCTGTTTTGCAAGGCGCAGGACTCACGTGCATTTAGCGAAATCCGTGATATTTTATAAGGTTACAGTAGTGTCCAGTGACCAGCAGAGGTCAAAGGCATAAGTGTTCATCCACTACTGCTAGCATGAGAAGATCAGGCTCATTTTATAGCTGCAGAGTATACAGTGATTTGAAGACTTAATAAACACAATTTTCAGTAGGTTTTATTACTTACTTTAAACAGTTGTGTATTTTAAGCTGTTTACAGCACCATGGTACTTTTTATCATGCTTACCAGAGCATAGATATAAACACACATAAATTCAGTGAGGAGTTCAGTACTTCCTGAAGATAAGATCTCAAGTGAAAGAAACCTTTTAAAACCTTTCCTTGTACCTCACTCTTTATCTGTTTTCTATCCCCCTTTACCAGTAATTAAAGGTTTGAGAATTCATGGTCAATTACATTAATGCAGTGATGGAAACAGCTCAGTGTTGCTGCACTGTGCAGCTGCTCATTCCCAATTTATGATGGAGAACACTGTGCTAAATAAATAACAGATCCTCTCCCCAGTGCAGCCAACAGGCTGAGCAGAGCCCTGTGCTCCCTGATGCTCTGATGCTGAGGTTTGTTCCCCACTTGTGACACAGGACCTTGTCTTGAGAGTGGCCACGTGTGGTAGTGGGCTCACCTCAGCACAGCCATCAGTGCCAGGGAGGGTGTGAAAGAAAGGCAGAACTCCACTGTTAGGGTCAGAATCCAGTCTGTAAATCAGAAAGGGGATTCTGTTTCCATTGACTTCCCTTGTCCCCTTCACTGACTCCAAACTTCCTAGTACACATAGAAATATTTTGAATACAGTGTAACTGTACAGCGTAACTGTACAGCGCCTCACAGATCACTAGGATGGATTCAGTAAGTTGTGAAATACACAGTCACCACCAGAAAGGTATTTTGTTGCTTTGGTTGGTTGTGGGTATTCTTTATTTTTTTAAAAACTTGAGTAAGAATATCTAAAGCTTTCAGAAAAGCCAAAGTCCTCTTCTGTTGTTGAGTAATTATGGTGGTGTGGCTTTTATTTTGGAGTTGGGTTTTGTTTGGAGTTTTTTCCATGTTTCTTTGGTTTTTAAACAGACTAATTGTTTATTAACTTCTGCTTTTCTTTACAGCAAAAAATTAAGGGTAAACATCAATGTGCCAATGAAGACTGAACAAAAGCAAGAGCAAGAAACTACACATAAAAATATAGAGGAAGATAGGAAACTACTGATTCAGGTGAGTTTTATTGCAGAATGCTGCCATGAACTCATAATCACAACTTTGTAATCATTTAATGAAGTTACTGTAGGAGTTTCTTAATTTTTATTAGAAGACAACATGCCTTTACAGTGCACTGTCAGACTTCAAAAAATATGTTTAAAATGTTCTTAAAGGTGATTGGAGTCTGTAGTAAAAACTGGAGGAATGCATTTCTACAGATAGGACGTGTTCTTCATATTTGTTGTAACCTGATGTTGGTGAGCGTTTGGGTTCCTTGAACGCACACACTCACCAGACCTTGTCCTGGGTGAAAACTGAATAATAAAAAAATAGCAATACCCACGTATATGAAATCAACAGTGGTTTTATATCAGTTCCTTTGGAATCCACTTGAGAGGCAGGGGAAGGAAATACAGATGTACCACTAAGAGAGTGGCACAGTAAGGTTGAATATATAAAGAAGTCTCTTTGCTACACGAGTGGTTTTGTGTGGCTCTTGGTACAATTTGGTGCTATTGTTACAACTGCCTGACTGTAAGCACAGTTCCAAAAATTGATGTGTCAAAACCACTTTTGATGAATGTGTGCTGTGTAGAGTCTGAGTTCTTGAAGTCTGTCTGAGTAGCTGACACTCTTGGGCAAGCTTCTTCCCGTCTGGTGCTCGAGTTGGTTGTGGTGGTGCTTCTGCATGAGCAGACGTGATATCCTAGGGAAGTTAAATGGCTTTATGCAGAGGGACAAGTAGTTTGCTCCTAAAAGTGCCTTCCCAACTTTGCTGTGCAGGCTGCTATTGTGAGAATCATGAAAATGAGGAAGGTTCTAAAACACCAGCAACTGCTTGGAGAAGTGCTAACACAGCTGTCCTCAAGGTTCAAGCCACGAGTTCCTGTAATTAAGGTATGTGAGAACCACATCTCTGAACCTGGATTCCAGGAGGTGAGGAGGATACATATACAGACAAAATACATGTGTCTGAATTAAAGGAAAATTAAGGTGATGAGATGGGAGGGGCAAGGACAAATTTTTTGAGTTGCAAGTAGGAAATATTTTTAACAAAAATATTCTATTTCTCTTAGGGTAACATTCATGTTTCACATTGTTGGCAGTGGAGGTAAAATAGTAGCAGGATTGCATCTTTTCTCATCAGCGTCAGCTTACCATAGCCTTTGATCCAGGCTTACCTTTTGTTCCTGCTCCCCCAGCTGTGGGACTACAGCCAGCCACAGGATTGGCTCAATAAAACAGCTTCCTGCTTTCTTTTATAATAAAAATGTTGGGGAGGGGGGCACTGTATTTAATTATTTACTCATAATTATATTGATTATATTAATTATTCATTTATGTATATTCATTTCTTCATCAGTTTGTGTAAGTGAGCTCACCAGAGGTTTTTAGATCCACAACCATGCGTAGGTGGGGCAAGGACCAGGCAGTGAGAGCAATTGCATAAATTGGCACCAGTGCTGGGCAGTGATACAGGCAGCTTCTCACTGCAGCTGCTGTGACCTTACATAAGCTCTCTGCATCTTGGTGTAATTCTTCATTTGCTGTCTTCCTATGAAGTTGCTCAGCATACTGATGATCTCCCAGTCACACCCCTGGAATGGCATCCAGTATGTGTAATTCATTTAGTGGATTAGCAAAGCCCTCTGCTTGGATGTGGTCAGAAAGAGAAGAGGGAACTGCTGTGGTTTGTGTCCTTTGCCTACTCATCCTCTACTTGCCAGGGAACTCCCTCAGGGATCTAAATCAGTTTGTAGCATCCTCAGGGAGGGCTTTTGTGCCCGTGTCCCACCGCTTACCTCTGTTCCTCCTGCAGAAATGCATCGACATCCTCATTGAGAAGGAGTACTTGGAACGTGTAGATGGTGAGAAGGACACCTACAGTTACTTGGCTTAACATTTTTATTAGCAATTACCTGACTGTGTGACACTCAGCAAGTAGGTATGTGATGGAAAGAATGAAAGCGACAGAACTTCATAGCAGCCACCCTGCTGCCATTTGGACCTCCCTTTTTAATGACTGAGACCAGGACTCCACCAGCCAGTCTCAGATTTACATCAGAACTGCTCAGGATTGATACATTTCAAGTATGTAAATATGGACACCAATGCCATTTAACCTAATTTAAGAACAGAAAGGAATCAGACCCTTCTCGTTTAAGGGTTGCATGCTACTGCATTTAAATCAATACATTGGCTATATGATAAACAGCTGCCATCACAGGCAGCACTTATACATGTTGGCAGCACTTGGAGAGCGAGTCTGAATGGACCCATGTGTAATCTGCTATGAAAAACCATTTGTATAGTGTGTTTCATTTTTTAATGTGTGATAAATAATAAAAAAAAATTTAAAAGATTTCTGTACAAGTTGCATTTGGTTTTATTGTTTTAAGTTTCATGACTTAACTTTCTAAATGTAAATAAAAGGTATAATGGTTATGAAAGCTATTAGAAATTCGTTTTGCTTTTCCTCCCCATTTTCTGGTGCTTTAAGAACATTTTGTTCTCTGAAGGAATTGTCATCTATCATTATCTGTGCATGTTATTTCTTTTAAAGAGGAAATGTCTGCACTTCAAAAATAAAAGAAATTTGTGATGATTTCACAAGATATGGAGAACAGAAAATACTCAGAATATATGTGGCACTGCTTGGTCATCTGAAATTGGAGCGGGTTCTATTTTGTTCATTATACTATAAAATGCATCACTCTTGCATAAATGCTGCCTGGAATAAAGGAGGTTTAGGCTGCCCATTTCTATAACAGAAAACTGACTGTGTTCCTAAAGATTAATTCCCATTAAATGCAACCTCTCATGGGAATTAAAATACTTTTAAGTGTTACTAGACGTACCTTGATTGACCAGGCCTCATTTTGTTCTTCTCACAACATTTTATGAAATGAATATTGGCTTTCCACATGCTACAAGCAAAATGCTGACATCCTCACAGGTCTCATTTTGGGTAATTTATATTTTGTAATCTTCATGCTGCAAAGAACTTAACTTCTGTAGCCCTTTTACCCTTTAGAATTTGTGATTTGTTCAGTGTTTCTTCTCCCAGGAAGGGAGCTGGGATTTGTGTTGCTAATGTTTTTCTGCTGAGGGAAACTAATGGGTACAGTTGAACTCTGGCTTTAAAAAACAATTATGGAGCAGTACTAAATGTGATCCAGACTGATTTGGAAAAAGGAATGGGTGTCATCTGCACTTGAAGTTTTGTATGTTTGATATTTCTGTTCTGAAAGAGCTGAAGACTGCCATTATGGGCATAATAGACGCATCTTCCTGCTCAGTTTTAAAATTGCTTTTGGAAACTTAGAAGAGTGGAGCTTGTGCTACGTCTTTAATTTTTTAATTTTTTTTTTTAAGATTCTGCTTTGTTTTTGTAAGCCCTTCTTGCAGAAAGTTCAGGGCTAACAGATTTTTGTAGCAAGATGTGGTATGATGATAAAGAAGCAACCTGAATTTCTTAGTTAGAAATCACCTGCTCTGAGCTGCCTTTCAAAGCCCTGGGCTGGTTAAAGCAGTGCTTTGTGAACTGTGCATCCAGCTTCAGGCCAGGAGCTGTGCTCTACCCAAGCAGGGAGAAAATCAGATTTTCACTGTTCTTTTCTTTGTGAACTCTTAGTTCTCACTTGGGCCACCACCAAAGCAGAGGGCATGTGGCAGCTGCCTGGTGTACATGGAGTATGGAAGAAGAGCTGAATTCAGCCCCAGGCCTGGAGTCCCCTCAGTGCAGAATTAAATGGTCACCATGGACAGGATTTCTTGGAATAATGCCACCCCATGCCTACCCTCCCACTGCAGCTGATTTGACCAGAGCATTGTATTGTACCTCGCAAGAGGCTGCAGAGTTCACAATCCACTGGCAAGTAAGAAATATGGTAGCCCTGTCCAAAACCCAAACAGACACCTAGCTCCTATCTAAATGATTCTGGATAAAAACTATACATTTGTCTTCTGCATCTCTTAATTTTTTAATATATGTGTAATTACTGCATCAAAGCCACAATGAGGGCACCTTGTACCACAGCTTTATCTTGAGAGCAGTGTTTGTCACAGAAATTACAGCTATTCTGGTACGTGTAGGAGTTTCTGGGCTGCAGCCCTTACTCCAGAGACCATGGACATAGTCAGGTGCTTGGCTGACATCTACACTGTTTGCATCTTCACACTGATTGTAAATGTGACCCAGAGTAACAGGAACAGAAGGAGACAAGTATGGAGCTGCCTTTGCACAGAAGTTACAAGTTAAATTCATGTTGCCTCCTCAAAGGGCTAACACAAAATTCCAACTCAGTTCCAGTAAAAAGGAAGTTCAAGTATCCTTTATTCAAGGTTGAAAAATGTACCACACCACATTATTGCAAAAGTTCATAGGTACAAAACACTTTGCAGCTGGTGAGAAGGCAATAAAAAGTTGGTTTTTTTAAAATTTGTTACTATAAATTACTGTTACAGTACTTTGCAAATACAGAATTTCAAATTGCATCATTTTTATTTTTCTAAAATTGCCCACAGTACTAGAAATTCCTGAAGATAAGGCAGCTGTTTGTTTAAAAGAAGAGGTAGCTGGTGTCAAGGGATTTCCATTTCTCTTTCAATGCCCACATACTTAAGGGCATCAGCTTGGCTATATCTGAAATTAAAAAAAAACAAAACAAAATCACAAATGAAAAAACAGTATCATGGAACATTTTAGTAGCACAGCCCAGAATCTTCTCTGATTTCCCATAGCTTCTTCACCAGCTGGGGTGTTTCCTCCTTGTGTCAATTTGCAGGTGCATAACACTGCTGAGCACTCAAGAAACTACTTTTAGAGGTGTTTGATCAAGAGGAGACAAATCACCAAAATTCCATGCTTTTTCACCTTGAATCTCACAGTCCTGAAGTTCATTTTCAGTACTGGAAAGCACTGCATGTCTCAAGGTTGACCTATACAGTATTGCCACGAGACAGCTTAATTTTCATCAAGTGAGATGATTGTAGAGGAAAGTAAGGACACATTCTTAGCAAGCTCTTTTCTGTAGTATTTCTAAAATTTCATTCTCTGAAATTCTTGCCTCTGTCTGAATAATGGGGGAGTTAACCTGTACTGGTACCAAAGGAACCCTACCAGAGAAAGTCTGTCCCCATTTGTCACTACACTTTGCTCTATATGAGCTGCTGTTTCAAGTTTGCAGGCTCTTAACCAGCTCCTTTGCTCAAATCAGTCTTGCTATGGCATCTGGCTTAACAAAACCAGTATGGGGAGGGAGTGCTGCTTCACAGCTGCAGAGACCTGAGGTTGCAAGGACAAGGCAGGCACAGGAATTAACCATGAGCTCCGCAGAGATACTGGAAGTTAATCACACCTGTGAAATCCATCTACCCACCTGTAGTCAAAGAACAGTTCTTCACCAGTCTGAATGGCTCTTTTAGCAAATATTCCTATTCTGTGATCACCATTAACCATCATAACTGTGAAAAGAAATTAAGTGTGTTAGTACAAATCCTGATAAAGTGCATGCTAAAGAAGTATCTCAGTATTTCATACATTGATGAAAGTAAATGTGAAACTTACCCTTTGCATAGCAGTTGGGATTTACTGAATGGTTTGCAAATCTAATTTTGTTGCCCTTGCGTGTTGCATCAACCACAAAATCTAGGGGGGGGCAGAAAAAACAAAACCCACAAATGATGGATGGGTCAGCTACAGACACATTTTTGAGTTTTAATACCCAGTGTGTTTGGATCTTAGCTGCTGGAGAAGATAACTGCACAGCTTCCCACACGGAATAGCTGGCCCATCACCCTACAATAGCTAAACTCTGCTGCTTCACACTGTGCTTCTCCTTTAACTCCTGGCACAGTGGCACCACCACCTTAGCTTCTCATTGAAGGCTCTCTACCTTTATTCCACAAGGATAAGCTCCATAAATAAGCTGAGTCAACACTGACATAAAGCAGCAGGTTTTTTCCTCATTTCAACTATTTTCTAGCATTTTGTGCTTGACACAGTGCAGCCTGTATTTTTCTCTTCTAGTGGCAGCAGCCACATATCTGTATGTGGCTTTTTTCCCCCAACACAATTACCATCATAACTTTCTGCTGATTTCATTCAGTAAAATTATTTCAGACAATACCTGGCAAGCCTTTTAAATTCTTTAGTCTACTTAATGTCTACACAATTTTACTCCATGAAGTTCTACTCCTCTTATATAGCTGCTTATGTAATAGGCTCTATCACTACATCTAGCATTTAGAGAAAAAAACACTAGCCCTCAATAGGATGAATCCACACTGAAAAAGATGTGTAGAAAAAATTTCTCGATGTCACCTACTGTCTGCAGAAAAGCAGGGCTGAACAAAATGCTGAGCATACATACTTATGGTGCCAAGGGATGCAACTAATGCATACATACCATTATTCAAGTTAAACAGAAAGCTGCACATGTATTTGTCATACACTTTTCCTCTTCTGTCTGCCTCATCCTGAGAAATAATCTGAAAGAAACAGTACTTGTAAAAAAGGGAAGCACTCCTCCGTTTTGTAACCATAGGAGCTTAATGTCAACCCCCCCAACATTGTGAAAGACAGGT
Source organism: Erpornis zantholeuca (assembly GCA_013400515.1). NCBI lineage: Eukaryota > Metazoa > Chordata > Aves > Passeriformes > Timaliidae > Erpornis > Erpornis zantholeuca. Next base: position 15,872 of record VZTN01014534.1, read on the forward strand.
GGGAGGTTTTTTTATTCTCTGGGATTCAAAGTATTCCCAAACAAAATACTGTTTTCAGCAAGCATTCTGCACTTACCAAACATCCATGGTTTCCTCTTAGCATAAATAAACTCTTTCAGAGCAGAAGAAAAGCAAGAATTGCTTCTCATCTCAAAATCAGGACTGCATACCTGATTCAGGGTCTTATTGCTATAGAATATAGCTTAGTGAAAACACCTACTGACTTTCAGTACTATACTAAATGATTTGCCACCAAATTCCAAGCATGTCTGAATGGAAATTCCATCCAAGATAAAAATGTCATTCCAGCCTCTCCTCACAAGAACCTATTTCAAAATTTTTGTGACATTCCAAGTGTGCAGCTCCTGGGGTCTGAGCCTGTGACACTTAGCCACATGGCTCTGTCTAAACGTGACACCAGGTCACAGACAATGGCACCCCATGGCTCATCCCTGTCAATGCAGAACTTCACCAATTAAGCTCATAACCAGTGTTCTCCATCCTTACCTCACCACAGTATTCAGAGATGAATTCATTCTTCTGTACAGGATCTTTGATAAAAATTCCCCAGCCTGCCACGTCTGAAGGTGCCAACAGTAAGTGCTGTGGAGCAGAAAAAACAAAAAGTTTAGACATGCCTGGCTTAGATTTGAGATTAGTTTTTTTTCCATTTTGTTTTGTATCACTTTGTGAAATGTTTATGTTGGGACTCCAGGAGAGCAGACAAATCCAGAGTCTTCCAATGATCAAACACACAATAAAGTTACAGCTTGTAGATTAGAAGATATATGTATAAGAAAAATGACCTCAAGTATTTGAAAACAACTAAAAATTTTAGTTTAACCTTGAAATGAGGGTGTTACATAAAAACTCATTTACTAAAGACTTCAACCTCAAAAGGTCTGCAGACAGGAGCCCACTACTGATTAGCTCAGTAATGAACTGAACTATTTTGTGAGAAGATGTTCCAGAGTAGAAATAAACTTTGACTTATTGATTCAATTATTTGCCAGAACTGAATGGGCTTTCAAAATATCCTCAGTAGACTCAGTAGTATACAAGTTGATGCCTTAGAATTGATAACTGAAGAAAGAAACAGCTTCCAGACTCTGGGATAAACTTATTTATGCTGATCTGGGGAAAGACTGCTGAGGTATCACTTTAAAACAGCAGCCTATTTGCAACTAAGAAACAAAGCCTGAGTGGGGAAAAGGAGATATTCTGTGCAGTGCTGCACAGAAAACACTAACTGGTACATGACAAAATTTAGATAGAGCGTAACAGCAGCACATGAGCAAGCTAACAAGTAACTCCCTTCCTTGCTGTTTTGTGTGGTTTGGGTTTTTTTGTTTTCTTTTCCTGTTTGACAGAATGAAGGCAAAGAAATTCCATTCTCTTGTTTGAAAATATCGTAACACCCCACAACCCAGGCAACAGGCAGGTAGTTGTATAACTCTAGACATACTTTTTTGGATCCTCTCTGGATGCTGCAGTTCTTGCAAGAAACATTTTTGCTGTCCCAGTGGTCAGCTGCTCCACAAGTCAGGCAGAGGTCAGGATCACACTCACGGACAGCCAGGTAGCAGGGGCACTGCTTGGTGTTGCATTGTGCTTTACAACGACACCCAGGAAAACGATTTTGGCCTACAAAGCAATGTGTGGAAAAGGAAAAAGGAAAGTATGAAAAACTGCAGCATTAAATTAAGACTGTGCAGCTTATAGCATATCAGAATATTGGCAACACAGCCATTCCTATCTGCATAGGACATTCAGAAGTACTGTAAATTCTTTCCTTCCCCCATTTTAATTACTCTTCCTCACACTAATTACTTTAATTACACATGCTGGCACTGTTTAACACAATTTGCTGCTCCTGTAACACTGTCTGCAGTATGGACAGACTGGTAGGACAGAGCTCAAGGTGGGACAGTGAGAGAAGTTTACAGATAACTTTAAAATGTTTTACTTACATTCTGAGCTGCACTGACAAAACTTCTCACAGAAGTTTTGAGCAATTACACATGGGCATGAGCTATCACAAGGCTGACGTGGGTGATCACATGGCTGATAGTTGTAAACGTGATTCGATGACCCATCTGAATAAAAATAGCAACATTTTGTAAAGTTGCAAGTTGCAAACAAACAATATACAGCTCCCCTCACTCTAAGGCAAAAATTCCCTTTTAGTCATTTAACTAAGAAAGCCCTAACACGAACAGAAAACCCAAACCCACAGCGAGTGGGGTTAAAAACCCAAAAGACACCAAACCAGAACTGTAACATTATTGAGGTGTTTTACACCATTAGCTGCCTTCCTAGTGCAGCTCATTCTGCCATTGTTCAGCTGCTTTGAGTATTCAGAGCTGAAAGCTGTTAATGTGGAAAACTGAAAAACGAAACTACAATGGTATAATCTCCTGTCTGAACATGTTTTGGAATACCACTGACATTATTCAGTAAAGTAAATTTGCTTAAATACCCAAAGCAATTTTTAATGTGGAACAACAGTCAACTTTCAAACAGGTAACACTGGCAATGTAATCCCATTATTATTATACCACTGTCCTTTCCCAAGTCAATTTTCCATACAGACAATGCTGAAGTCTTCTAGGCAAGAAAGGAACTACCAGGGACAAGTCTAGAGCTTTACCTATAGAGCAGCTAGGAGAATTTGGTGCAATATAAATTATAATTGCTATGAATACTCCTGAGCGTGTTTTGGGTTTGCATGAATTTGTAAATTTGTAAAAATTATCAAGTTAGCAATCAGCAACAAAAAAGGAGAGAGACAAACTGATCAATTATTTATGTTGCTAGAAGTCCCAACCACTCTCAACAACTTTTCAGAGAACTATTTCTAAATTAGGCTGGTTTAAAAAAAAAACCAAAAAAACCACACTTTTTACTGCAGCTCCTATCGTTAATAACATTTTCACCTGTGCTTCAATGAGGCCATACTGGAAGGACTGTAAACTCAGCCTCCTTCCCTTTTTATTGAATTATACAGAGCTCTTCCAGCTATGCAAACCAAACAGTACCTTTTGCCCCTACAATATGTGTAGTGAGAGTTTACTTTTTTACTTTTCATTCCCCTATAATTTCTAGCTCCCCATGGAACATATATAATGGCCTAACATTAAAAAAACAAACAACCAGGCCCGCCCCAAAAAACCAAAACCAAAACCAGCAATAGCAGAATCTTAAAAGTTCAGGACATAAATTGAATGGAAAGATGCTAACCCTTTTTCAGCTGTATCTTTCTGCAATGAGCAGCCCACAACCTGCAAAAACACAAAACAAACAAGAAGGTTGACAGGAACTCCTCCTGCAGTGGGCTGGGAAAGGCAGCTGCATCTTGCACCCACACTTGACTTAAGATGGGAAAGTTTCTGGAGACATGAACACTGGCTAACTGCACACAAGTCAGAGGGGCTGCAGCAGAACCACCCTGTCCCAGTCTCTTGGGCTTGACCAGATGAGAGCTCTGCAGGCTGCTCCCCCCATTCCCCACACCATTCCTCTCATCCCAGGATTGCACAGATGAGCTGTCCCCACCCAGCCCAGGCTAGAGATGCTTAAAGTCAGATGGCCTTGAAGGAAACCCTGCCAAGAGCAGACTGCTGGAGCTGCTTCTGGCAGGCAGGAGCAGCAGCAAGGGAAGAATACGAAGTTGCAGATCTGGAGGGTCGTGCCTAAACAGGGGCTGAGAGTGGGACAGCTGTTTGCTTCACAGGACTTGGCCCCAGCACCACTGGGGTTGTCACCTACAGATCACAGCCAGGTCCTACCCTTCACCTGAGGAGCTCCAAGTATTTGACCACAGGAGACAATGTCTGCCTGGCACAGGCACACTGCTGGGACCTCAGTATTCTTTCTGGCTGGACACTTTTCCCTTCTGCTTCAGAGTCTACACTGCTTTCTCTTACATCCTTACAGTTTTCCTTCAGCATCCCCTTTCTCGGGTAGCTCAGCCAAAGGGCGTGCCCTTTGCCAGAAGTGGTGTTTTTGTTGTGTGGTGGATTATATTGTGTTTATTGCTTTGCTGTGTTTTTTTAAGAATAACATGGTTTTGGTTATTGTAACATAACTCATTGTACTTGAAAGTTCTTGCAAGTTACATGTACCCCTTTATTTTGTATCCATTTCAGATTGCAAGTTCCTTGGCCAGGGAATGTCAGCTATTGCACAAACAGTGTCAGATACGATCAAGCAAAAACACCTGTCTGGACCTTTGGTACCAAAGGGAAAACCAGACTTTTAATTTCAGTAGCCTTAAAATTAAAGGACAAATCAATTGTTTTATTTTTTCTTACTTTCTTTTATACTTCCTTAGTATATCATATAACAACATGAAGACAATATGGGAGAAGCCTCATTCCCTGGCCAAATAATACATTGCCAGCTGCATCAAGCAACCTCACTTCCTCAGTAGGTTTACTGAGCAGCCCAAAACACTCATGAACACAGATACTAAAAAATCCCCAGCACAGAACACCTAGAAAGCTCTTCTGTCTTACAGTGAATGCAACACTCGTCAAAAGTTCACACTCGGAAAAAATATCTCCCACTGTAACTACTTAAAAAGGACATTTTAGCTGCTACTTCTTTCATAAAAGCATAGCAGCTTCTACTTCAACCAAACGGTGTGCTGCACCCTCCAACAGCTTCAGATAAATAAGATCCCCTATAAAACTGCCCTTTTAAAGCTTTACTGTGAGCTTTAACTAGACAACAAACTTTCTTACAAGCACCGAAGGAGCCCATACAAGTTAGAAATCAACAAAGGCAGATTTGTCCAAGTAACTAAGGCTGAGGGGAAGGAAGGAGCCCAGCATCACAGAGTTCTGTAATAAATAGATGACATTCCTATTAAGAGTGATTCGTTCTAGAAGAAAAGGCTAACAACATATATTTATGAATTTTGAGACACTGATTCCACAAGAAGACGCTTCCCATATACCTGACTGGAGTGCAATTTGACTTAAACTACTCTAATGCACATCAAACTACTTTCTTTCTTGTCTGCCTGGTATTTGGAAAATGTAACATACCATATTTTTGAACAAGTCTTTCACAGAAACTTGTCTGTCACCCCAAGATACTAAGGACCTACTAGCACACCAAATCCTTAAAAGCATTCTGTGGCCAGACTTCTTAAAATACCCTTTCATTAGCAATTACCAACTTTACTTTTTCTCCTAAGGTATTACTATCCTAATACTTTTAATGTACACAAATATTCATACACATCGACAAAGCATTAATAGTACCAAGTCAAAGCAGAAAGAAAACTACAGGTGGCAGTCACAATGGGAAAGGCATCCATCTGCTCTGCCCCTCTTCTGGAGGGACTGGTGTCACAGGAGGGAGAGGGGCCAGTGAAGAGGGGCTGGAGACACACAGTGGCAGCAGAAATTGTGGGGAATGGCACAAGAAAACAGACAACAGTCTGCCAACACTGACCAACTTGACAGGAGCTTTGACTCCCACAATCCAATGGTACATTCACTGCCTTGTAACTTGCAAAAACTGCCACAAAACACTGCAAGTTCCCCTGGTTAGTGCACAAAGGTGAAGCACCATACTAAAGCTAATCATTTTTGTATCTGCCCTATCACCTGCCATCTTAAACAGAAACGAAAGGCAAGGCCTGATCCCATGCAGCAGGAAGCAGAGGCAAGGAAAAGACAAAGCTGAGAAACCACTCACAACCTGAAGCTTCATTTTAAAAAAAAAACAACTGAAAACTGTGGCAGGTTTCCAAGCAAGCCGGTGGATTTGTACATCTGGTTGCTGACATCTGCAGGAGAGCCAGCTTAGAAAACAAGTGTTTGCAGAAGCATCATGACAGAAGCTGTAAAAGATCTTGTTCTTTTCTCCTAACAACCTACTAGACTTTACCAGTGGTTCTAGGCAGCAGCAGTGTCAGCCAACCCGACACTAAAAATGCTCTTTGGAAGAAGCTACTCCGGCATTTCTTACCCTGCACAGGGGTACTCTGCTATCAGAAAGAGCACTGAAAATTCAAAATACATGCCAATTATGTCAAATATGTAGTTGAGTCTTTGCAGTGTTTGATTTTCTGGCACCACTCAAAGACTTTAGTCTCCCAGATCAACTTATCCACAGCCTCCCCCCCACTCCAAGACTCAGCCTTCCAACCAGATGGCACATATGAATACCTGTGCCAACGCCTCAGCTGCACCTTTTGCCTGATAACAGTGAGACTTTAAATCCCTACAAACAGGCATCCTGAACTCTTGGCAAAACTACATAAGATGTTCAAACACATGCAGTGCACAGCAGTCCAGCAGAAGGTAGGGACAGGAGGAGGAAAATGAGAAACTGGGGGAGAAAAAAAAAAAGAAAATATTCTCAAATAAAATTTACTAAGTGGCCTCTGAATAGCAGATGAGGGAGAAGAGGAAAACCAAAGTAATAAAGAAGCAGCTTTACATGGCCTTAAAATCAGTACCAAAAGAGAGGAGGGAGTGCTGATAAGTTAAAGCAAATGCAACTCAGCTCCCAGCAATGGAAGGAAAACGTACATGTGAAAGAATGAACAGTACTGAAGTACACTCTCCCTCCAGCATACACCCATGCTTCTCAGAATTCTTTCTTTGTTCAGATTTTTTATTGGCTTCTATGCAAAATACTCACTTCTCATCAAGCAGAGTTTTCTCAAAATAACAGGCTAATCTGATACATAGGCCAGGCTCTGACACTTACTGGTCCTCCAAAAAACAACTATTTTAAAAGTCGTCTTCTCCCACTGATCAGCCTTCTTGTGGCTATCTTAACAAAAATGACAGAGGAAGGAGGGAGACAAGATATTTGATTATGCAAGAGGGGTGAAGTCTTGCCAGCTAGCTGCTCGGTATGCCCATATGGGCACCAAGACGACATGGGAAATAGGCAAAGTCTTGCAAGAAAAGACTTTATCTGCTCTCAAATCAGTTACAAGAGGCCAGCAAAAGCAGCCTTTTGCTGCTGCTTTTCTCTTTGCTGTTTTAGTTCAAATACACACACACATGATGAAAACCTGCAGGCAGGTAAGACCCCTGCCATGGAAAAGGGGAAAGGAAAAAGGAAGGGCCTTCCCAGTGCTAGGACTAGATTTACTCTAAGAGTGAGTAAACTCAACTAAAAGAAAAGTAAGAAGCAGGGGAAGACTTCCAGATGGCTGTCCCAATTGCTGGTTGTGGGAGATCTTCAGAGTGCTCAGCTTACAGCAGGATGTAGGCAGGCTAAACTGCTTTCCTTTTTAAAAAGGCTACAGCCCACAGAAGAATGGAGATGGCTGATTGCCAGATATTCTGGAACATGAAAGCTGTAAAATTACCTCCTTCCTTCAATGAGAGTTTAAAGAACTAAAGGCCATTTAAAAACTAAATTGCTACCATGAAAGGTTTTATATTGGCAACTAATAAAAACTAAATAAAGTCAAGAAACCCCATGCAAAACCTAAACTAAAAAAAGTCTAAAAACTCCTCCAAAACAATTTCATCTTGGTAATCATACAATCCATTTCAGCTGCAAACGTACATTTGAGCCTTTTAGCTGCGCTTCTCAAATAGATGCAGTGGCACCATTTTTATAGCAACTTGGGTGACTCTGACAGCAAGCTAAGTCTCAGCTGCATATTCCAAACTTGCTCCATGGCTAACAACCTAAATTTAAACAGCCAAGCCTACCAAATGCCCAAACACTAGAAAACTGTGCCAAGAGCATTAAAATCAATAGCTTTTGCTGAGAACAAAATCTCTTCCAGATGCTCACTGATTTTTTTCCCAGCTTACATTGCCTGTTTCTATACTACAAAGCAGAAATATTCTACTTCACGTCAACAGGATCTTTGAACCAGTTCAGGAATTTCACTAGGCCTGGAAATAATAAATAGACAAGCTAAGACACAGGCAAGAATTGATGGGAGAAGAACAAACTTGGGGGAAAATAAGGAAAGTTAAAGGGAGAAATAGGAAATTTATACAGGAAAAAAGTGTACTGATTGCTTGCTAAAGAAATGTTTTTGCTAAATTTCAGTCAGCTTTTTATCTCCTGTGTTCTTATCTCTGGGAATAAAAATAATCAGTGCAGAGCTGCATTTTCCAAACCTCAGAATTCTCAAAGAAAAATGCTTTTCGCTGACAGACAGTAGCCACCAAGTTTCAATTTCAACAGAAATTGTGTCATATGGTTTTGTGGCTCTAGAAAAGCTTCATTTTGTTCTTCATTGTAGCTTCACTTCAAATAATAACATGTTAACCTGGTGCTTTAGTTGGTGTTCTGGGTGCTAATGAAACTGGAGTGCTACAAAGGAATAGTCTCTCCTAAAGAAAAGAATGGCAATCCTACTAATCTTGCTATCTGAAGCTTGCTAGAATACATTTCATCATTAAAAAAAAAGTTTTAATCTTAAAATATATAATCATCACTCAATCCCATTGAAATGCTTCTAAATTTAATGTTTATCACTGTAAAAAATAATTACACCACACTAGCTTGAATGTTGCAACAAGCTGCATAGGCTACTTCTAATCTAAACAGAGTTTTGACTACTTGCAGCAATACACTCACAAGAACCTGGCTGTTAAAGAACTTAAAAAGAAAGAAAAGGGAAAGAGAAAATGAAGGTTATACTTGCCAAGGCAGTAAGACTTTTGCCTGAAATTAAAACACCATTTTGTTTTATTGCTGCAACTTTTGGTTTTGGAAGCAAAAGAAGATTTGCACAACTTTTCCTCCAAAATACTTTCTGTTCTGATCCCCTGTATCTCCAATTTATTGTTATGCTAAGGGTATTTAGTAACAGATTTACCTGTGTTTCCTTTTCTTCTTTCTGGGAGGAGTATCAACATCTTCAGCAGGGACTGGTGCAATAATACTAGATTCCTTTACTCTAAACTCATACACCTAACAAGAGATACCATAACACATCCACGATAAATCTCTCACTAGTACAAAGTTGCTCATATTCTAAGTTAGTATGATTTCCTCCAACCAACAACTTACAGATTATAACCAGTCATAGCCTCTTTTCAATACATTTAAAGTTGATTATTTTTGTCATTTAAGAACTGACAGTCTAATTTAAACCTCCTGTAAATTTAATTTTAAAACAGTTTTAAAACTAACTTTTATGTATTTGTAGTATGAATTCTGGACCATAGCATTCTTGGGAAAACCAAGAAAATTAAATACATTTCCCTTTTAGTAATCAATGCTAGTAATTGAATACTTTAGTTTTAAAAGCAAATTACTATCACTCTTAGCAAGTAGCTTCCCTTCTTACCTGTCTGCACGTTTTGGTCCCAATCAGTCTGGCAATTGCACAGAAGTTGTCATAGTAGGTGCCAATAAGAACTCTAAACATTGAAGCTTCTGCACCACTCCATTCCACATTCTCTGGAGGCTCAATATTTGGCTTCATCTTTATCGGTGTTTGACACCTAGAATTTGCTTCTGCAATAAATAATGGACAGTAAGGCTACGTTTCAAAATTTACTTTGCCCTCAAATACGTCAAATCATAACTGCAGTTAAAAAATATCCCAGCTGTTTTGTTGTTGTTTCCTAAGTGCCAGAAAAAACAGCACTTTTCACATGCCTCTTGTAGAAGCTAACAGCAGCTACTCAAATTACTTCACCTGTACATAAACTGAGACAATACAGACATTTTCTTACAGTTGGATTATTACTCATACTATTACTCTGTCTTCTCACTCAATCCCATACGTTCCAAACACATTTTCTAGGATTGCACGGCTCAACTTCTTTTAGTTTTGTGTTGGGGTTTTTGTTGGTTTGGTTTTGTTGGATCCTCTCAAGCACTGCAGCTCATTGAACGAAGCAGCACAGCCTTACCAGAGGAACTGGATGTTTCATCTTTCTTTTCCTCTTCCTCTTTATCGTTGTTCTCCCCGCCGGTCTCGGTGCCAGCCTCCCGGTCGCTGTCGGTGTCCTTGGACTCCAGGACGTTTATGGTGGGCGTGCTGGGCCTGCTGGTGTTGTTTGGGAGCCTCCCCCTGCGGCGCCCGCCGGGGCGCTTCGGCGGGGTCTTGATGCGCTCGGCCGTCAGGGCAGCTGCAAACTCCTTCGCACCTTCCTGGACACAAAACACCACCATTTACAGGAAAAGAATGAGAAGTGCTTTCACTTGTGGTCAGGGCTTGTGGGAGAACACCTGCTACTTGCACACTAGCAACCTCCCATTGTTCTACGAAATAATCACGTGCACAGAAATTCCAGTTAAAGGCACTCCAACCATAAACACAAGTACTTCTGACGCTACCATGAAAAAAAATCTACACTTACAAAGTACTCATTCAGTATTTTGGTTCACCTTTTACTTCGGCTGCCAAGTGAAAAATAATTCAGTAGTAAATTTCTATTTTCTCAGATGACAGAAAAGAATTAGAATTTCCCATAGAAAACACCTGTAAAAATACAAGAACTTTCCCTGCACATGGTACTTAAACAATACGTGTTCTGCATTTTTTACAATGCAGGCATTCGTAATTTGTTTTCATGGGGAAAGGGGTATGACATTGCATAGCAACTTTTTAGATGAGAAAATTGCATTGTTTCTCATACTAAAAAGTTTAGGAGAATTACGAGAGAGATTTGAAATTATATTACTGAAGATTTCACTTCATTAATTGCTATTCTTTTGCTTCTTAAGAGCACAAGTCTTGGATGGAATCTGCCTTTGGCAAACTAAAAAAACCTTTATAATGTTTAATTGTGATACAATTTACAAGAGAGCTAAGTCTGCACTTTCTTGACTAGATTGGGCACAACAGCAGCAACACCATTATTAGGGGATAGTAATATTTTTTCCCTACAAATATCTCAGGCTACATCTACAAGTATTCCTACTCAAGATGATTGGAAGTTAAATTTTTTTTCTTTCAGCCCAGCTGAAGGCAACATACTTGACTGCAAGTGGCCCACAAGCAGATGCACTGTCCTAGATCCAGCATGTCCTTAGAATAAGCGTAACCTGCTATACTTGCAGCTAACACTAACACTCAGTGAATTGTGACATATAAAATTATCTTACCAAATGTTGATAACAGTGAGGTCCACAAGGCTTATTATCTAATGCTGTTTCTGTATTCTTTCGTTTATAAGTATTAGGAGTTGCATGGAATGCTGTTGAATCAAAACATCACATTTTTAAGTTTTCAAATAAAAATACAGTAAATATCTAACCTGAAACAGTATCAAAAACACAAGGTTACGAAGACTTTACTAAAACCAGAGTACAAATATTAACAAATGGTAAAAACCCCACAAAATAAAACCCATGTAATGACATATGACTTACCACTTAAATACACAGAGACAGCACATAGGTAAGTTTCACATATCACAGAATGGTTTGGGTTGGAAGGGACCTTAAAGATCATCTAGATCCAACCCCTCCCTGCCATGGGCAGGAACACCCTCCACTAGACCAGGTTGCTCAAAGCCCCATCCAACTTGGCCTTGAACATTGCCACAGAGGAGGCAGCCACAGCTTCTCTGGGCAAACAGTTCCAGTGTCTCACTTCTCTCATAGTGAAGAATGTCTTCCTCACATCAGATGTAAACCTAACCTCCTGCAGTTGAAAGCCATTATGCCCATTTACATCAGCAAAGACAATCATTATATTTGTTTCATGTATCAAGGAAGATTTGTTGTATCAACCTTTCCAACAAAAGAACAGACTTGGCTTTGTTGACATGTTTAATGGAATTTTTAGGGGCTTCTCCTATTAGTGATCATCTCTTCAATGTGTAAGATTCAGTCGTGAAATTTTTATCTTGTCAAAAAATCCAATCCCATGCACGCTTTGGAAAGGTAATAGGAGCCACTTTATATTTTCATCAGTGAGAAGGACACATAAGCATTTCTGCTGTACTAGTTTATCAGCACCACAGCTAGGCTGACAGGATATAAGAACTCAGTTCCTGCATCCCAGCTGCAGGGTAAAAATAAGTTAGCGCTGCACAGTCACTATGGATAAGTGAGCCAAGCCTGCACCTTACAGAGAAGTGTCTGGTCCTGTATCTGACGGGCTCTGCACAGCCCTGTAAAAGCTGCAGAACAGTGACTCAGAAAGGAGCAGAACTGGGTATGTCACATGCAACACGAGCACCTCGATAACAGGAGGGCAGAGTTTCCTACCCACTCTCTCTGCCAGAGCCAGCTCTCCTCCCTGGAGACAAGCCCTGTCTCCCAGCAAGGTGTTTTCAGAGAGACTGACTCTTCATGGTTTTGCTGGAAGTCTTGGGAACTCCTCCATATCCCTTACAGAGCTTTCCTGAAGCCTGGAAAACCTGCCACTGTACCCTCAACAGAACTCATACATTCATGCTCCCACATTATATTTGGAGCTTTTTGAGATACTATCATACGTTTTCTGCAATTCTCTTTTTAAAAACAACTCATCTGTGCTCAGGGAAAAACTATTTTGTTTTTTAGAGAGAGAGAGACAGATATCAGTGAATACTTTTTCCCTCTAAATGTGTTAACAGTGGCATACAGAACTGCAAGGAACAAAAATGAAGGATGGACTGAAATTTAAAATAACAGAAGAGACTACTCAGTGTTAGCTGTCTGTTTGCTAATGCTCCATGAAGGCCCAGAAAAGATGCTTAACTGAAAATGTGCAATTTCCAAGCTATGTAGAAGCACTTATGCTGCAGTTTTACCACAGCTGCAGATGGGCAACTGTAACTTACAGTGGTTTTAAACATTCAGTGAATAAAAAGTGCTAATATGTTCAAATTAAAGAAGAAACCCCTCCCCTCTTACCCATATTAATCTAAAAGGACTGTTCCAAACCAACACCTCACACACCTCCTTCATTAAGCCACCACCACAGGCTTTCCTATTCATCTTGTTTCCAGATCATGCTCATGGCTTCTCTCCATATGTCCACCATGCTTTAAAGACTCAACTTTTTAAATACTGTTCCTTCCCTTTCAATGTGGATGGGCAGAGCCCACACATCTTCCCAGACAAAGCTTTTAAAAGCAATTTTCATTTCAGTAGTCTGGTTTGCAGCATAGCTCTGCAAACACTTGTTTGGGCACCAGTGGGGAGAGTGACCAGTCCCATCCTGGAACCATCACTTCATGTTTCCCTCCCATAAAGGAGGGTGGGTTGAAAAATGAAATCATAAATTCTACAATATTGTGTCTGTATTAATGATAGCAGCACATGGGAACTCCCCAGGACAGCAGTGTACTCTTCCAAAGCTTTCTTAAAATTGTATAAACAATATAAAAGTATCACTAATTAAACATTACATCACTTTCTCCAGACAAGTATGTTACATTTGATAAATCTGGAAACACAAAAAAGCTTCAGTCTTCTACATATGGGCATATAGAGATATAAAAATTATTTACAAGCAAGTATAGGAATGTAATTTATGCATATTGTTGCCGTTAGTGCTCTTTCTTCCCCCAGATTCCAGTTAAAAGCTTTTATTGCTATGCCACTTCTCATGTTTCACATATCCTTCAAGTGTTCATATATTCTGTAGGTAAAATATGTTACACTTTGTTACAATAACAAAGAAACCACCCAATTTAATGCCAAGTTATTCCACCTTTTTTCATCTTTGAAGAAACAATGAGATGATGGGAGCCCTCCACCCAGAACTGGGGGGAAACCCCCCACATTTTTCAACAATACATCTTTAAATTTTCACAGTATGCTATTTCATTCAGGGTTTTTTTTCCACTTAACTGTTTTACCTTCTCTTCATACCACAAGGAAAATAATTTTTCAGCAATGCAAAAGAACAGTAAACCATTTGCAAGCCATGATCTATACTAGACCGCTGCAATGTACAGAAATCAAAGCTATTCTTTTCACGTATCACTTGCAGATGCAATAATTTCTCTCAAAAATTCATTTCTGCAAGGTCCTAAAATGAGTATTTTTAAAAAAAAACTTGTTTTCCTTTAGAAAATGAAGAAATGCTTAACTTGTAATATAATGAAACAAACCAACCTTTGATATTTTTAAACCTGTGAGACTTCAAAAATAGGCTACGTCTCATACTTAGAATTAGAATCATATCTTGTGTTTGACTATTTTAAAAACACCCCGAGTGGTACAGTAAAGACAACTAAAGTCAAAATCTACCACCTCTGTTGTGAGGGTTTTTTTTTTTTTGCGAGGCTTATTATAAAGAAAGGAACCAGGACAAGAACAAAACTGTTTGTATAGCTGTATTATGAATTTTTAAAATATCAGTAGTAATTTTTTTTTAAAAATCACAGAAGACTTTATATAATTTCATAAACACCTAAAGCCTGAATTTCTTTAATAATTTCCTTAAGAAAAATAATTCTAAAATGGCTTCACTGACCATGTCTTCTGTCTTCGAGATTTATTATCTGTCTCATCCCCAATGGGCTCAGCTCTCATATTCCATAATGTGAAAGTACACAGGCAACAGTTTAGCCTGAAATGTACATTTGCTTCACAGTCAAGCTATTTGGGAAATTCTCCCTACCTGATATTTTTCCTTCTTCTAAATTCTTTGTTAGTCCAGACATTTAGGCATAATTCCTTGCTGTCAGCAAATGAAGTCGGTACACAAGTTTTTTCAGTTATGTCATCACCTGCACATAAAGGGATTGCCAGGTCGTCAAGGGGACTTGACACGTTAAAAATCTAATGATAACTTTTCCTATATTTAACTCAAATGTTCTAGAACAAAGTTTGGAAACTCCACAAAATAAGGCTAATCTTAACAAAAATGGAATCTAAGAGGGGGAAATACAAAAAGCAAAACCAGTCCTAACAGAATTCCTGTATTTTATTAATTCTCTATGCCTTCTCCAGAGATTTACACCTTTCAAAGTACAAATCTGATCACTGTAGCCCAGCACATTACCAAAGTAATTCATCAAAAATGTCATCTGCAGAAGCCAGGACATTATCCCACAGCACTTAGCAAGTGCATGAAACAGAACATAGAGACAACTGTAGAAATGTAATAAAAGTTAAATTGTTAAATTGTTGCAGAGACACTGAAAATTGCTAATGCAGCCTTCCAATAACCAAAGCAGTCTTTTTTTTTTTTTTGATGAGTTACTTATTCCCAGCAATGATCCTGGTGAATTTCAACCAATGGTCTTAAAATTTCACAGAAAACAAAGAGGCCAAACAACTGACTCTTTCAGTTTTTAACAAAAAAATTCCGTGCTCTAGACAGACACACAGACAGACAGAGACACAGACAGAAAACAATCCTCTTTCCTCGGTGTAACTACAGACAAAAGCAAAAGGAAGCAATGCATCCGAAGCAGTGAGCAGTCGTTGTTGCGGTGGAATTTGGGTATGTTTTCAGGGAATGGCAACTGAGGAGTCAGTTTGCTTCATTCGCAGTCCAGTGTTGAGCCCACACAGCGAACGCTGAGTGATCTCCTTGCAGTGATCATGTATCACATGCGTTACTATCAGTGACAATGCATGTGCTGCATAAGCTGCTACAAAGAGCATTGTCATGACCAGTAATTTCATCCTCCATCTGACACAAAGGTAACATCCTGAATGCCTCCATAGTGAAAGTGCTAGTCATCCCTCCTTCTGCTATGGCCCTGAAATCCTGAAGGGATGATTTAAAGTCTGGGCACTTTTAAGTACGAGGCACAGTTTAAATAAAGCCTTGGACACACACCACTTTAGAGAGAACACCAACTTGCTTAAGGGATGTATCAAAAATCACCAGCAACAAGAACTTAGTCAATCTTCTAGTATAAACACTTTGTCTTCCAGCACAAGGTCATGAACACAGAGAAAGGAGGCACAGTGCTTTTGGCTCAAAGGATGCTGCTGGTGTAAGAACTGAGGTCCTTCAGCCACTCAGGGACATGGCTCTGGACATTCCCACTGGCTGAACCTGGCACCCAAGTACAAGAAAAGTACAAGACTGTGAACCCATTCTTCACAGCACTCATAAAAAAAAAGTCTCACAGAACTGGTGCCTCAAAACCATAATCCAGCAATACCAGGCTCCCCAGAGTAGCAGGTACCAAACATGTGATCAACGAAACCTTTCAGTTCTACTTCTATCAGTCTGCAAAAATGACCATGAAAGGCAAATCTACATGGACTAATGCAATAGAGTAGTGAAATGTGTGTGTTTTAGAGAAGCCCCCATCTTCACTGAAAAACTCCTATAAGTTTATAAAATAATTGAGAAAAATGTCTAAAATCACTGCAGCAGAAATACCTTTAAGTCTCCGGAGGTGCAACTAGAATAAGTCTGTTCTCACTATGTCTAGACAATGCTTTTTTGTTGACTTGAGAATCAAAATCCTTTTAAAATGGCACTCAATCTCTCTGCTAGACTATTGAGAGTGTCAAGAACTCCTAAAACCCCTGCCAGACAAATGGATTGCCAAGAATCAGCATACAGCTTCACTTCCCTGTCCTACAGACTAAGGCTGCACACAGCACTTCTTGGAATGAGTTCTCCAGGCAACTAAGACACTACAAGACCTACAGCTTCACAGAACACACTGTGTTGAAGCTGGCTGGACAAGGCAGCAGCTTACTCCAGAAATGTACTGTCTTTAAATGTTATGCAGAAGTAACAGCTTTTTTTATTTTTCACTTTTTATTTTCAAGCAAGGCCTGTCAACAGAATATAAGGAGAAAGTGAAACTAACAGACCCTAATTCCAAAATGCACAAGTACTAAAGGAATGAGGAACATGAAAAACTTCCCCCCTCCCCACCATCTGAGAACAACTCCAATTCCTCCTCAAACTGAAAGGCAACCAAGGGATACAAAAAAGCAGCAGCACTGTGCAAAGCCTTCAGTGTGGAGTACAAATACAGGCAGATTGCATGTGTGCTGGATGAGGAGCTGCTGACAAAGCACAAGGATTTCCGATGAACATGCACGCACACTTACAGTGGAACATGCAAATGAACAGCTAAGTCAAAAGAGAAAATTAATTTGATATAGAGGGCATCACGGTATACTGCTACAAGTTGAAACCATTTCATATTTGACTCTTAGTTTCCCCTTTACATTTAACTCACTGTCCAGAGTAAGAATTGTCTCAAGTAGCACTCAAGTATCTCTTCACACTTTTCAACTGAAAGCCAACATCACTGCTAAGCTCTTGTTAGCTTGTTGGCCCAAAAGAATTGGGCAACATGAAAGCAGTTTAGCAGAAAG
>VZTN01014562.1:342-24073 GCA_013400515.1 Erpornis zantholeuca
TCTCTTTGGCTGGGTGATAAAGAAGTCTTGCTTCCAAGAGAAACAGAACCACTACACCCTTGTTTTGTAGAGAGATTTTGGGGAAGCTTCTGTAAATCAAAACCATGGCCAACACAGCACTCCAGAACATTAACTGTTCTTCTGCAACATCATAGCACTTCACAATGATCTTTCTGTGCTAATTTGTACTATATTCTGAATTATTTATGGGACACCAAGAAAGCATTGCTGATCAAACACCTTAAGATGCAAACTTCTTAGGTTTTTCTGAAGAAGAGTGGTCCCCTGTCTCTCAGCTGTGTTTGGATGTTTTTTGTCATAGAGGATATGTGCACCTAAATTTTCCTCAGAAAATGTATCTGACAGTCACTGTTGTAAAAATCCACATGCACACGTGCATGCAATGAGCCTATCCCAAATGCTTTTCCATTTTCAGGTTATTACATCCTGTTGTCATTTCTGTGATAAAACTCTTTGTCCTTGTCTTCTGTCTCTGAAGTTGCACGGTTAAAGTTTTGTTGATCTATCAGAAAATGAAGCTATTATCTCTAGATCTCCTTCATCTCTCCCACACTGCACATTTCCAACAGAACATGATACAAAATAAACCACCAACAAACTGTCCCTGTTGTTTTGTAGAATGTATAAAACTTTATGTTTTTATAAATTACTGTATCAGGCCTGTAGTTCTGACAGTCTAAGAACAATTTAATCTGAAGTTTTGGAGATACAGGTAGATATTAAAACTATAAGACAAGCGAATAGAAGTTACATAGAATAAACACAGAACTTTGAATGAAATTCTAACCTTGAACCATTACTCTTTCTTCAAGCCAGTTGAGGAAGACAAGAGTGAAACCTCAGAAATTTACTGCACAAAACTTTAATTCTGAAACTTGATTTGTCTCCAAAAAAAGCCACAAGTGGGTACCTCCCATGAGATGAAATGTCTTATATAGAGGAATTTACACTACCCTGTATGATAGATGTTCTGTCTTATGTGTAACTGTCTGCAGTCTGTTGGGCAAGGAAAAGGAAGGAAATGAATGTGACCCTAGTGATCAGGTGCTGTGTTCTGCTCTCTGTGGCTCAGTTTTGTATATTAAAAAAACCCAGAGGATAAAAATACATGCTTTTGTAATAGACCATAGTGTAGTGTAAAACTGTCAAGAACGATTGAAAAAATGGTGACACAGATTTGGCCTCTGTGTGTGCCAATTCAAATTGAATGGTTAGGTTAAAAGTCAGCTTAAGTTGTTACTGATTTCTGTGGGCAACATTGAAAGTGAGGCAAATTGCTCTGGATGCCATGGAAAAAATAATGTCTGTGTGAATTAAGACTAAATCATGAGATATGTTCCTGAAGAGGCTTCTTTGATGTTTCTGTGCCAAGGTTCAATGTGATCTTTACCTGCCAAATTTTCTGGATAAATGAAGACATGGCTAAATAAAAAGGGAGCTTGTTGAAAAAGGATTATAATGCTTATGAAGAAATAAATTTTAATTGTTTCCTTTATAGCATGAATTTATGGAGTAGCTTACAAATCTGAGTAGAATGCCAGATCAAAGGAGAATAATGCGAGATCCTTTGGGCTGAAGAAAATCCTTTTGATTTTACTGAGGTTTTTGTTTCAATTTACTATGCAAGTAGTATCAAAATAAAGAAGCGTTAAGAGGGATTTATAGATAGGCATAGTAGAAAGAGAATTAGTGCAAAAAGGATTCAAAGAGAGTGAATATATGGAAACAAGCTGCATGGAACAATGCAGAGATGTATCTGGAACATCAGATACTAGATGCACCCCTTGTGTTTCATATACATGGATTCACAAGCTTCCATTTCATTCACTAAACTGCAGTGTTTTGAAGAAACACATACTTAAAAAAAAAAAGCGAGGGAAGGCTTTTTTGCTGCTTTCTTTACAGTAGAAACTTGGTTTAGAAGTCGAAACCGCTTTTAAAGAAGTGTTTTGAAAGAGAAAAAAAATAGGAAACAGAAATTGAATGTAAGAGAAAATTTAGGAAAGAAGCATTCCAGTTGGTTGCTACGCAAATAAGCAGTGGAATGCAGGGTAAAAAAAGATGTGGATAAGAGTGGAATTTTGCAGAGCCTTGAAGATATGGATGAAAGTTTTTGACTGGATATGGAAAGAAAAATAAATTTGCAGAGAAGACATATAAAGACATATGCAGAACTGCATTGAGGATTTACTTGAATTCCAAAGAGGATCAATAATTTTATAATAAACAGAAAGGAGATTAGCTTTTTTATCCATTTATTTCTATGTACTTAAAGGTAATTTGGTGTCTGGCATTTAGTAAAGTTATGATGTTATCTTTGTTGATATTTTTAATGCTCCACATATAGCTCTTTTGTATCCTTATGAAAACATCTGGTGAAAGGCATATTTAACTACAGCCAGGTCTTTGGGGTTTCTTGTGGAATTAGTTTATTCTGCTGCTATTGTCCCATAATTAGGACATCTTACAACAAGAAATAGATATTTAATTCTCAAATGAGATTCATGTCTTACTGCCCAGACGATAATGTCTCCTTAAATGTTAGGGTGTTCTTGACCACCAGACTTCTTTTTATTTTTTTCCTTCATTACTCTTGTAATTCACTTTTTGCTGTTCACTGGAATATTTACTTGAAAATTGTATTAAAATTATTTCATCTGCTGTACAGTAATATGTTCTGTCAGCCTCTACTTTTGCTGGAGAGGCACAACTGCATATTTAGTTTTAATTTACTGTTGCCTGCTGAGTTCCAGCAGTGTCTGTGTGAAAACTCCTGGAAGACAATGGAGAAGCAGGAAATGGACAAGTGTCAGATGAGACCTGAAAGGGGCTAAGAAAGATATTTCCAAAGATCTGGAAGGTGAAGCTTAGATGACAGATACCTGGTAGAAATGTTTAGTTATGGTCTGGTTTTGTAGTTCCTGTGTTAGCAGTTTGGGGACTATTAGATCAAGAGAAGAAATCTTTGTTAGGGATTGCCTAGGGCCCCAATGGACACTTAGCCTTGGAAATATATCAGAACCAGTAAAAAAAAATCAATGGGAGAGTGCAGTATGTTGCATTCAGCTCCAAATGAAAATAATTAATCTGGTTCATACACAGCATGAAATTGAAAATTTATGAATGCCTGGGCTTTAATTACATGTTTGTATTTGGTGGTTGTGCTGCCCTCCTTTATGAAAGGACTGCAAATAAGACCAGTTAAGTGAATTCATTTGCATCTCTGTTTTACTGCATCCATCCAAGGAAAAGCATCTTGCCTCATTGTGCAATAAGGACAGGCACTTTTGCAGTCTGAGCATGTTTCCTTCCCTGTATTAATTTCCATCTGTCTCATTGGAAATGGGAGACAGTGTGAGTGAAGAGGGTCCCTTAGGGACATGCTCCCCTTTGCCGTGTTTATGTCTCCAAGTTTGCTGCTGGTCAAGTGCTATTCGTGGAGAGCTCAGACAGCCACATCTCCCCTGGGTATCCACCAGAGACTGCAGCCTCCCAGGCCAATGTCCGTGAGATTTTTATCATCAGAAAACACAGTGTATAATGAGCTGGCCCATGGTGAAATCAAACACTCACTTTTCAGAAACAGGAGGGAGGTACAAAGGCTTATTTCCTGACACTGTGAAACTATTTGAGGTCCGAAATATCCAGTGGACCTTTCAAAGTGCCCTCTATAGGCAATAGAGCCATCTACAAATGGCTTTGTTTTTAACTCTTTTGAACCTTGAATACAGGTGCTTTTCCACTAATTAAAATTTCTGAGATTCTTATTTTTTGAACCTGTTGGAATAGTCCTTTAATTTTTAGATGGGCTCATTTTAGATATATGCATCTATGAATTAGTTTTACAGTAAATCTAGCAGTCGCAAAAATTCGTATTTCCCCAGTTTATATGCCCAGAGTGTAAAATCCTCGGAGTTTTCATGCTATAAGTCTTATGAGTCATAAAATAATTTTTTTTCAAGTGGTCTATATCCTTTCATCTTCATAGAGGCTATTTAAACAAACCCCAACACTTTTATTCCAGAGCTTTTGAAGAAGTGTCCTTACTACCACTTGTAAATAAATGACAGTGAAGTCACAGAACTTAATAGCTGAAAAGCCTTGTTGGTTTTTAAACATGGGTGCTTCAGTAATTCTACATACACAAGTCTTGTTGAAATGCATACTACCTTTTTGGAAATCTTTATTTACACAAATGAAAACACTTGAAGACTGAGATTAATTGCCTTCATAGAGAAGAAATGTTTAATGATAATGTTTAATAATGGAATAATTATCTAGGAATATATTTTCTCTCTTTACTTAAATAAGACAAACTATTATTCAGAAAATATGTAGAAGTAATATTTTTAATAATCAGAATTTCTCTTCCCTAGATTTAACTAACTGTATATAAATAGTGTGCTTCTATCTTCCAGCATTTGGATTGATAAATTTCTTTATGTAGAGTCAGATGTGGCTAAAGCTTTCCCTGCTGCTATTTACAGAACAGAAGTGGATTAATTGGGTTATACTTTCATATTTGCATGTGTATTTTACATCTTGCATTAGATAAAACAAGAATTTTACTGTATTAAAAATGGTGATATTTTAAAAAGAAAACTTAACTGAAATGAAGAGAAAACTGAATGAAAGAACACAGAGAGCTGGGCCTGAAGGGTCAAGGCCTATTTGAGCAGTATGTTATATTGTATTTTACTTTGCTTTCAAGAAGGTGTTAGTGCTGTCTCTATGTTTTATATCCTCTGCCATTTTAATTGAAACTGGAAATTCTAAGAGTCAAGAGGACTCTGAATATTTTACAAATTGATCAATTTCCTAGCTGTTTGTTTTTTCATGACTTTTTGTTTTTCCTGAGTTTTACCAATTGTTTTTAGGCAGCACATGTATTACAGGATTGCTAGAATCAAATATTTAGATTTCACAGAGAATTCCCCCAGTATGGTAATATAGGAGTCTTCAGGGCAGCTGTGATGAAAAATATAACTATGTTTTACATTTTTTAGCAGTCCTAAACTAGATCAGCAGTCTAGATAAAAATGAGCTGAAGGGACCAACCTAACAAGGCTTTTGAATATTGACACTCGTAAATGCATCATTTTTTCCTTAAGTGTTGGAAGAATTAAAATATTTTGACTAATTACTCAATATAAGCACAGAACAGGTTGCTAAACAGGCTGAAACAGAAAAAAAATATAAAGTATTTAATTGNAACAGCTGCAATTTTTTTTCGCTATGGAATGCTCCAGATTGTGTCATCCTTTCTCTCCCATTGATTGTCAACATCTGAATCTTCATGTTCTAGCATTTGTCAAGGGTGACTCCTAAAAGCCTTGGGCTGTGTTGGAATCTGAATGCATGACATAAACATTTTATTTTTCAAATGGAGAAATTGCAAACTTGAAACAATGTAGGATGATCCTAAATTTTACAGAGTGTAGGAGAAAATGTTCATGTTGAATTTCATTTTAACAAATTGCGTTTATTGTAATAAAGTCCGTGTGTATATGCATTAATACATGGAAATCCTGTATTTTGGTACCCAATGTGTATCTAATCTACTGTGATTGATAATCCCATATGCTGTCATAATACTTTGATTACATCTGTGTGACTCTAATGTGGTATATGTCCTGCAGCCGTCTGTGAAGAGTTTATTTTAAAGAGTTAGAAATGTTTCCATATAAACTGCTACATTTTTTGAGTTAATCTGTGTGTTACAAAAACAAGGCAACAAAAGTTCACACCTCCTGTTAGCTGCTGAAGTGGGAAGAGGGAAGTTGTGCTTTTCAGAGAAGGACAAAGGACTAGAAGCGTGGGAAGGCATCTCCATAGTCACTTAAATTTGGGTGGTTTTACAGATTGGCAGTACCAAATTTTGCTTTTCTCCAACATTGTCTCTTGGACTTTTTATATAAACAAATCTGTCGTCTGTATTTTAGTATTCTGAGTTGGAAGGCCTTGGGAATTAACTCTGCAGCTGACTGGCACTCTGCAGCCAGGATATGTACACAGGGATGCACACACAGCAGTTTGGTAGGTTTGTACTCAGCTGTGCAAATTCAAAATGTGCCCTGAGATAGGTGGTCATGAAATCTCCTGTAAGAGATAGTGGTTGTGTTAAAACACTTCTCATCCATAAAATGTGTAAAACTTTTAAATGGATTAGCAGCTTGAGATTCTTTTCCTCATAGAAATGTTCCCTTCAGTGCACAAATTACTATTGAATATCTCAGTTTTCTTTATTACAGCTGGAGGAGACATTTGATTCAAGAAGCTCAGCTGTTTATTTTTATGTCATTACTACTTGGCCTTTTCATAGCTGCTTCAGGGAATAAGAGAAGAGGCTGGGGTGACATCTTCACTATTTCTCTGTATTCTGTTTCTCAGGCTTGCAGTCATTAATGGCATTGATGTTCTTAATGATTTTTTTTTTTTCAATTGTCCCGATGGCATTACTCAAAAAGAGTACTATGCACTTGAAATTTTCATCTGGTTGATGAACTAGAAATATCTCTCCATAATGCAGATGTGGTAGCCAGAGGAATATTGCTATTACCATTCACATATCCCAAGTAAGTTTTCCAGCTTCCATTTGGCTGGAAAGTATATAGTCTGTCATATGAAATGGGAAGATTTAGTTATGCAGTCAGAGTGAAATCACTTAAGTTTTAGATAATTGCTTATTTTTCATTTTTAGTAACAAATGGAAGAATTTTAAGACTGAGCCAACCAACTGTGTGAAATTACAGCGCACACAGGCTGATATTTTTCTCCTGCATCATTTAGGTTCCCCTGCAACACTGGAGTTTCTGTATGAATTGCAATATCAATCAGATGAAATTAGATCTCAGCTTGACTCTTTGGTTGGTATGCAGCTGCTTCAAAAAGAATGGGATACAGAATCCAGAATTGTAACGCTGATCTTTAACGTAGTGTTTGCACCTAGCAAACCAATGAGGTAAGATCTTGTTCCTCACTATCAAAAGGTCTTGTAATGAAATCCTGTCTGGTCACTCTTACCTATGTAATCATTTCCTTGCATTCTTTTCCTTGTTTTGTTTTCACCTCTGAGGCCTATTGTTTTAGATTTTCTCACTTGCTGCTACTCAGTATATCTTTGGTTTAAAACTGACAGTGTTTCTTTTTGAGTTCCCGTGAGAAGGTTCTGTTGAGTTACTTCCATAGTCTGTGTGTGCATCATTTTACTTCTAAACAGTGGAGTATTGAAAGACTTCCAGTGAAAATTACTTGTTCTCATAATTCATAAAGAACATGCAAACAAGATGGTCTGTCAGTTTTGGAAAACTTTTCATAGACAAGCATGTGTGCATATTCTTTGATTGGATGGGATAGTTGAACTTGAAATTAGTTTCTAGTGTCCCAGTAACAATGATCCACAGGAAATTGTTCTCCTTTTTTATAGCTATGATGTGAGAAATTATGTATGTGCTTTGATTTACATTATTACCTCCCCCTTCTTTAAAAGGAAAACGTTAAAGGGAGATCCTTTTGGAGAGAGGGAAGTTGCCCCTTCCTTTGGATACAGTCTAATGTATGTCAGGAGTAGGCTGGAAAGAAGCTTTAGTGACCTGCAGGCAAAAAAGTAAATCCAGAGTCCTGACATTACCAGCAGTGTTAGGGAGCAGTCACCACTGAGTATCATGGACTGCATGAAAAATGTTATCTTTAGGATGTAGGAGGTTACTCTTTACTTGCAATAGTCCAGAAGGTTAATGAAACAAATGAAGAGCAAACCTTTAGAAATAATGATCCACCCCCACCAATGCAGTGTCATTGTTTCAGAGGGAGATGAATTTAGAAAGCCTTTTCATTTCTACATTCTCCTGTTCATTTTATTATTTTTTAGTTGGTTTGGAAAGTTTATCTTTGTATACTTGAGACTCATCAGGCTTGGTACACAAGACTCAATTACTGCACTTAATTAGTTTTGTTGTCTTCAGAATCTGTAGCACCAACTCTCTTAGACAGTTCTACGGCATCAGTCTGACATTTTTCTTAAGTTCATAGACCTTTGTCAGATCTATTTGATCCTAATATGAACTAATATTAGTTCATATGCTAATATGTTCTGGACAAAATTCTCCTCTAACACCATTGTAAAGACAGAACAATGAGTAAAATAAATTTAGTTAACTTTTTTTTTCACTCCGAAGAGAGTAAGCAGCAGCAGAAGAAAATCTCATGGCCTGTGCCAATGTTGCTTTCATATTATGCTCTTTCTTGTACTTGTAAAATCTAGTGCTATTTAATTGACATTCCAGTCAAATTTACCTGATACATACTCTGCCATGCAAAATTAAGAACATATTCCAATTTAAATACATTTCTCTTTTCATTTTACTGCAGTTTACTCCTACACACCCAAGGATTATTTTGTACATTAATCAGTTTATGTTTTATAATGCTTTTCTATGTATTGAGTGTTTTTATCTGAAATTTTAAGGAATCAGGCAACTCTCGTAGTTCGGTGTACTGCAGGAGGCCTCTGGAAGTTTCCATTGGTGTTCATTGCCACGGAGCCAGAAGTGGATGATGTGATCAACATTGTAGCCATTGGTCTGAATAAGGAATCCATAGTTGGCTTTAAGCTCACAAGCCAGACAAGGTAAAAAAAAACTTACGTTAAAGAATTCATGCAGTTTTCTGATGGTACAACTCCTACCCAAACACATAGGTTAGAACAAATATGGGTGACAGAAACATAACAGGGATAGAGCTATTTCATTGTTGTTTTCAAGAGCTGCATTGTTTAAGTAACAAATGTGATTTTGAAGCTTTGTTGTAGAAAACAGGAGCATTCTACATTTAGGCTTTGGCTTAAGAGAAAATCTGTGGAATAGATCCAAATGTTTATATTATGACTTTTTTTGCCCTAAAAGGCTTGGGAGCATGTTAAAATGTGTAATTCAATCTCAAGGAAGGTGTTTTGTTAAAGGCTCACTAGTAAAGCTTTAGTGCTTTTACTAATAGATTTTTTTCAAGGTACTTTATGCTTATACCAAGTTAAAAACATTCCCTCACAATGTGCTTTAAAATTTTTTAATGTGCCATTCTTTCTAAAGTACTCCTGTTGTATTATGTAAGCATGCTATGAATTAATCTCTAGTTCCACTGGTTAAAATAGTGGTGTAATTCTTCTGTATTTTGTTACTCTCTTTTTGTTAAAAGTCCTGCAGAAAATTCCATTTATATATTTTCTACAAATTTCAATTATTTTCTCTGAGTTTTACAATGTGATAGCAAACTCACAGTGCCATTTGTATACAGCAGGAATTCAAGGAATAAATTGTGTGGTAATGATAGACAAATTTTAAAATACTAAACAGTGAATCTGAAAGAATCATGATGCTTAAAATCTATTTAGCTTATGGAAGTTTTAAAGTTTCTGTGTACCAGATATGCAGATTGGCACTTTCATTGTGGCTACATCCTTTTGTTTCATCTCCATCAGGAAGTATTTGGTTCCAAGTGATTTTTTTATAAAAGCTTATTTCCAAAAGCTGTGTCTCTAAGATGGACAGTCATTCCAGGTTTTAGATGTCTGTCAGTGATGATAATTATTGAGGACTCTGACAAAGGCTTCTATCACAGTGTTCAAGTTAACAGCTTCAATAGAATGGCTGTTTCAGGAACAAAAGTGAAGCAATTGCTCTGGCAATACTGTAATCTCCTGGTAGGTGTTTGATAGTAGTGAAGATACCTGATGTTCTCCAAAAAGGTATTATAAAACCTGAGTCATTATAGTTATATAAAGGAAGAGGTGTGATGGAAGATAGATTCCCTTTTGACCTTAAACAAATTCTAGCTTTAGTTTATATAGCAAGTGTTCCTCCCATACATTTCAAATGCAAAATGTGATGTTTGCATGTACTAAAAAAGCCCTGTTATAAACAGTACCAGGAACTCCCTTCATTAGGTGGCTTAGGAAGAGCACTGCCAGCAGGCCAGGGAGGTGATTCTGCCCCTCTGTTCAGCCCTGGTGAGGATCACCTAGAGTGCTGTGTCCAGTTCTGGGCTCATCAGGGCAGGAGAGACATGGAGCTCCTGGAGTGGGGTCAGCAGAGGGTGACAAAGGTGATGAAAGGACTGGAGCATTTCACTGAGCAAAGGCTGAGGGAGCTGGACCTGTTCAACATTGAGAAGAGACAGCTGAGAAGGGACCTCATCCCTGTTTGTCCCTGTCTGCAGGGAGGGGGCAGAGGATGGACCAGGATCTGCTTGGTGGGGCCCAGCAATGGGACAGGAGGAACAAGCAGGAACTGATGGCCAGGAAGTTCCACCTGATCATGAGGAAGAATTTCTCCTCTCTGCAGTGATCGAGCTCTGAACAGATTGTCCAGAGAAGGTGTGGAGCCTCTCTCACTGGAGAGGAACCATCTGGACACAATCCTGTGCCATCTGCTCCGGGATTGTCCTGCTTGATCAGGGAGGTTAGACCTAATGACCCACTGTGGTCCCTTCCATCCTCACCCATTCTGCAATTCTGTGAATTGCTCTGTAAGCCAAATACTGCTTTATCTTAACTGTGATTTGCTTAGGAGATTTTTGTGGTGGAGGTTTTTCATAGAATAGAACACTCAGCGAGCCAACACTTGAAATACAGTGGAGCTGCAGATTGAAAACATTTACATAAGAAAAACATATATAACAGGTGTAATTTAATGCTTGAATAACTCAAATATTTAGATTAAAAATAAAACAATGAAATATTAAAACATGGTTTAAAATTTTTGAATAGGATATAAAGAATCAGCCTATAGATCCTCTCTGAAAAAAAAGATCAACCCTTTGGAGTTTTTGTAAGTGAATAATCAGAAGCACAATCTATAGAGAATCAGTTCTGCTACTTTATGAGAGGTGATTTTTTTTTTTCTCTTTGCATATAGATACTTTCTGTCTTCTTTACTTATGCTGGGCATTAGCTCACTGCTGCTGTGGAAGTAACTGTGGGGGAAACAGGTGCATTTCTGAGTAACCTGCTAGGGAGGGATGCTGCAGATTTGTCTTTTTCTCCTGCAGCTGCCAGGACAGAGGGGTTGCACATCATCACTGAGAACACCTCTGCATCTTTCTGAGCTAGCAGGGTGATGCAGTGATGCAACAAATAGTATTTGAGAACCACAAGCCCTAGAAAAGGCTCAGGATCTTATTAAGAACAGGTTAAGAATATATACAAGAACAAGAATATATATACAAGAACAGGTTCTTGTATATATATTATATATAAATATATACACATGACATTGAATGAGGGTCTTCAGTGATCAACAATAAACCTATGAGATCAACAGATTTTGCTTTCTTTTTCTTTACAGCTAGTTCAACTCAACTGTGGCCTTCCTTTAATTCCACATCCCCTCCTCCCCTAAAATCCTCAGTGTATACAGAATAGCCCAGACTGAATTAATGATTTTGTTGTAGTTGCTTCAGGAAGGGTGATCATTTATCCAAATGGGAGGTCATTGCTACACTCCTCACAATGATCTGCAATAATGAAAGCTCCAGCAGTTCATGACAATATGTAATGCACCCTTTTTATACATTTAATGTTGACACACACATGACCCAATGAGAAATAGCCCAATATCTGCTCCAGAAAATAATGAAAGATACTGAGAATGCAGCTAAACAGTTTTATTTCAAGAAAACAAATGTATGTTTTAAGACTATATGCACCTACTTCAGTTGGGATGTAGGAACAGACAACTATTTTACTTTCAGCATTAAAAATTCTGAAAGGACATGTTGTTGAAGGGTTTCTTATGTTGGCATTAAGCTTGATTAGAGCCAAATCAGCAGATTTCACTTCCTAAATAAGAAAAATCTACCACTTCTTAACATTCATGGATGACCTTTTTCGGGTTTTATCATAAATGTAGGCTTAATTCAACACCAGCTGAAATCATTGGCAACATTTCCACTGGGGTAATTTGTTTTAGTACAGACCTCTAATGTTTGAGATAATATTAGTGCTTGTTTAAATACCAAATATATTGTTGAATGCCAATGGTTCACAGTATGACAGCAGCATAAACCAAAAAGGATAGAATATTATCCTTGGAAATAAAACTTACAGAATTTTATTTAATAACCATCTTAAATTATTGGTCTATTATTTTATGTTTAAATCAGTAATTGAAACATAAAATAAAAATCCTCAAAGTGGTACTTTCCTTAAGAAAACTAGCCTTTTTTATATTTGGCTTACTGAAGAAAACTTAATGTATTTTTAATCAATTAAGTTTGGGATCAGGACATTTGTATTAATACAGAAGTGGGTTTTGGAGCTTATTTACCACTCTACCTTCTTGTACAAAGGTATTCTGATGGTTAGATTTATTTCTTCGCATTAGAATACTGATGTCCAGCTAAAGCAGAATGTTACCTCATGTTTTCCAGGGCAAATATTTCAGTAGCCAACATGAAATATGTGGGATAGATAGATAGATAGATAGATAGATAGATAGATAGATAGATAGATAGATAGATAGATAGATAGATATTTGTGAACAGTATATTCACTTGGAAATTTTTTGTAAACTACACTACATTTGAAGGTTCAGTTAAGCTGGGGGATAATTCTCTCCTATTTGTTCTATCTGCTTCTTTCTCATACACAGAGTGACCTTTCACCAATTTAGTTCTGTCTTTCCAGGTACCTCTTAGTGATTGTTTCAATCATGTATGGCTTCCCATATACAGTAGAATTTTGTTCATCCTGCCATCCTTCCCTGTCACTCCAATCCTGTGTTTATCACAAGTGGAATATTTGTTACATTAAGGAAACTTCTTGGATAAACTCAAACTGCCCCTCGGAAAAATGTAGCACCTGCTGTTACAAAAGCTAACAGCCTGGTCTCCACAGAGAGGCATCTGCAAAATTCAAGGCTCCACCTGATTATGGAAACAGAGCTAGAATAAAGAGGGGAAAAAACCCTGAGCTGGTGGGCTGGGGAGATGAGAATAAAGATGTCATTAGGCTTTAAAATGACTGCATGTGCAGATTTACTTGTCTTGACCTACTTTTCATTGGATATTTTCCTTATTTCTTCGATACACATTTCCTAGTGCATAGAATAAATTTTCAATTTAAAACATTCCTTGGTCACACAAAATTAATTTTAATTCTGAGGAATTGGTGAGCAACCCATTTTGTTTCTGTAGCCTCCCTAATTTTGAAGGGAAAACAAACAAAAAAAAAGTTTACAATTACAATTTTAAGAACCATTGCTGTTTTACTCTAATTACTGCTGGATTTCATTAGAACTACCATGAGCCAAAATTAAGTGTGCTGCAAGAAAATATGCATTTGGTAAGTTCTCAGCTCATGCACGCTGTCCTTCACTCACTCACATGTTGCTGTGCATGTTGCAGGCCTGGATTCCTCTGCCTTAGCAGTTCTCTTTGTTAGCAGTTCTGCAGAATTCTACCACTAGAGAGGTAATTAAAATACTTTATCTTAGCACTTCCCACACAGTGGCAGCTTCAAAGCACAAATGTTGACTGGGCTCCATTTTTTGGAGTCTGAATGGAGACTAGTGGAAAATACCAATAACATAACCATTCAGCAGACCTTTCAAAAAGTTATGATCATCCTTCCTAATAATAGAATACTTGTCATGTCACACGTTTAGCCAGGAGCTGTATGCAGTCATCAGTCACTCTGCAAATATAGCAGCCCTGGGTAGAACAGGAATGAGACAGAAATTATCTTGTGAAGATAGAACCTCTAACTCCTGCTTTGGTTTTCCAACATGTACACAACAAAAAGTCATCTTAGGGTTGGTAAAGCATTCCCTGACAGGAATTTGTCATGCAGCATTTGCTCATATTTTTTGAAAGTCCTTTAATTCCAAAGCAGCCTTTCCAAAGCCACATAAGTGATATTTGGAGTTTACATCTTTTCTGATGTCCAGAGCCAAGGATTTAGAGTGGTCAATTAAGCTAGAGTTGGTTTGGGTATTGAAGATAACCAGTTTTATAAATAATAATGAGTTCCTATTTTATTTTTCCATTGTATCTTCTTTTGGTTGATAAGAGGACAGAGTTGATGTTGTCTGGTGGCAGTGTCAAACCATTATGAGAGGAGTTAAGAAAAGACAGATGGGAAAACACATTTACTTTCTTTGGTTTATAAGGCCTCCACCCATACATTTCCTAATTTATTTGTGCTTGGTTCATCTGTGTTTTCCAAACTCTACACATCATTAAGCTTTATAAAGTATGTTAATATCTGCCACCCTTTTTGGAAAACTACAGACTTACAGACTGCCTCTCAACTGACCTTCATGGCTGAGAAATGACAAGCCAAACATTGACTCCAGAGCTGTTTTACCTGAAGGAGAAATCAAAAAGGAGGAATTAAATTTTAATCATTTAAAAAAAACATAATTATTAATTTTTAATTATACACTAAATATACAGACACAGAAAATGACAATGTCTGAAATTCAGGTGCTATTCTGGGAATTTCATATCCAGATTTTTCTTTATTATAAAAGATGAGAAAGAGAAAGCAATTTACTTATGCTTGTGAGGTACCCAGCATGCCAGTTCATCTCCCTAATGTGAACAGCAGTGAAAACATTGCTTGTTTTGTCTTGAGAGGGCATCTTTAGATTTATTTTGAAAACAATGCATGATTTGTCAGTGAAAGGCTCCTGTTTTTGATTATGTGTAATTTTTTAATTGCTAGCTTTAGTACCATCGTCATCAAAATCCCTGCTGGCCCATCATATGGCCATACATTTAATTTGTCAGAATTTCTATTTATTTTATTTGGATATAGTTGATACTCTGAGAAACTTTTTGCATCCAGTAAATGCCCTGACTCTTTTGTTTAAAACTGACAGGCTTTGGTAACAGGGAGGTTGTAGCTGTGATTATATGTGTTCATGCAGGTTGGTATGCATTTATGTAGTTTACTCAACATGAAAAAAATTATAACTGCCTCTAGTACCTTGTGATAATGCTGTCATGAAGCATGCAAGTTTTATTTAAAGCTTTTTTTAAAAAAATTTTCTTTCCATTTTTCTTTATGAAAATCAAAATCTGAAAAGGTTGATGAAATAAGATCATTTCTCTCTGATTTGGTAAATATCTTGTGGGCATAATTATAGATGAGTTTTTTGACAGTTTCACTTTAAACTGTCTGGTCCCCTTGTCTGGATAAAAACCGTAGCTTTTTGTCCTCTGTGTTTTCTGACTGTTTTGATGTCTCTGAAAAAAACCCTGAAACAAACTAATGTTGCATAACACCCTGCTAAGAGGCAATTTCTGCAGGAATGAAATCCGTAATTTCCTGTGTCTCCTGTGTGTGGAGCCTGTCCCCTGCCTCATCTCCCTTAGAATTTCATCATCAAATCTGTCGTCCAAGTCATGCTCTTGGACATCTTATGAATTCACCAGGCACTTATTAGGAGTTGTCATCCCTAACTATTTACTGGAAAACAGACTGAGCATCAGAGATAAAGAAAGTGCTGCCTTAAAATGTTCCTGAAGAGTGATGTTGAAAATGAAGACCCATGTCCTGGTCTCTGTTTTCAGAATGAGGGTTGGAATGTTTATCTCAGGCATTTTTCATGAGTGCTCTACTCTGCTGCTCGGTCTACAAGCATCACTTCTCTTTGATCCCGTGCCTGCTGTCTGTGTTTGTGTGCTCTAGGCACTCGCAGCTGAGCAGTCCTTGTGGGAAATGAAGATGTGAAAATTCAAGGCTTATCCAGCACATGCATGGGAACTCAGGCCCAGCAGGATTAGTGCTGATGGCCCAGGGCTATAAACTCAGCAGCACAGCTTTAGCCACCACAAAAAGAGGTTGTTAGCATAAGTTTGATGTCACAAGACTGGAAATGTAGTTTCAGACATTCAGTAGTTTTGCTCACCTTGCTGTCACCTAAAGGAAAAGCCAGGCTCAATCTGCTGGTGCAATCTGCTGGTGCAAGTCCAACAGCACTGCTAAATATCAGTTAATGTCTTTTGAGACAACAAAAGCTTTTCGGTTTCTTTTTTCTGCACTCGCACTGCTTGTTTCTATAAACTGGTGGTGTGACCTTTTTTTCACGAGAGCATTTTGAATATACTACAACCTTTCATAAGAACATATTCCAAAGATGACATAGGTCCAGCGTGCCACCCACAGGATAGCTCTTGCCCGGGAAATGTGGAACATTTCCGCAGCAGTACGACTTGCCATAAAATATTAAATTTCATTTCTTTGTGGGTATTTTCTTTGAAAAGTGTTATTTCTGGTGTGACAGTCCATGAATAAACAGATTTGAACAGCTTTTCTTTGAGATGCTGTTAGCTTTTCATTCTTCAGGTTTTATCAGCTGAAAATGTGTTCACTCTAAGCATGCATGATACTTGCCCTGCTGTATGGTGCCAGGGAGTTGTGGATTAATTTTTGACCATCCTATTGTATTTCTACTTTCAATTTCCTGTGTTCTCCTTGTGTCCAGAGACTGATAAAGTTGTCCTTAGTGACACATATAAAGACTAAAAGGAGAATGCTTCACCAGAAAGTACAAAAATGTACATTCTTTTCATGCTGAGAATGTTCATGGTAAGGAGTCCCTGCGGAACTGTGATGGACAGGCTTTAGTTTGGGACTGCCCTAAGATTGTTTTATAGTGCTCAGCCACTGTCTTTACCAGGACTAGGGATTTTCTTTGGGTCCAACACAAGGCATTAGAAGACATCTGCAGTACCTGTGACAAAAATTCTTTGACATAAGAGATCTACAGTAATATCAATAGAGAAAGCTAATTATGTTATTGCAAAATCTTAAAATGTTCAGTTTATGGAATGTGAAAACAGTATGTGAAAACAGTAATAAAAATTATTATTTTTCATATCTTCATTTCAAGGCTTTCACAACTCCCTCCTAGTCTGGTAACACTGCCAGAGTGCAAATTCAGTTCTAGTCAGAAACCTTAATAAAATTGGTAGCTTGTCAGCTTTATTTGACTAGAGATTGGAAAGGGGAGTGCTTTTAATAGGAAAAGTGGATTTTCACTCTGATATGGAATTTACTTCTATCACTATTATATCTTTACAAGTCAAGTAATTAATTTTTTTCTAGTAGCAAATGCTATTATTATTCCACAGTTAATATAATATTTATAATAGCATGTAAATGTGTTTGAAATTGAATACCACTATGCAGGTCCCTGTGCATGAATAAACGATTACTACAGAATAATTATTCTGTAAGTAAGATTGCTGTTAATATTACATATTCATTCCATTCCTTGTTTCCTGAGTCATGCCACATGGTGGCCTAAATATAGGATTGCAGATGAATTCTGTTAAGATATTCTAAAAGGCACAAAAGTCTCCTGTGCTTTTCTGCAGGGACCCAGAGCCCTTCACTGCCCACTTCCTGGCAGGCAGTGATCCCGATTTCTGTGTGATGCCACAAGCTGGAGAACTTCTCCCAGAAGGCACTGTGGGAACCCAAATAACAGTGGGATACAAGCCAAGGATGTATGGCAAGAAGCAGACAGCAACACTGGTCATTGAGGTAAGCCTTCCCCAATGCAATCCATAAATACACCTCCAGGAGCGCCAGCAGGAGAGGAACTTGCACCAAAGAGCAGCACTGGAACACACCACTGCATGTGCTGTGATTGTTTTGCTGCTCCTCACAGTGGACAAGAATAAAACTAAATTTTGGGAATTGACTCATGACAAGCTGGAAAAACACACTATATTTTACACTGTATTTTACACTGTATCATACTCTATTTCAATTTCTATGTTATCCTTTTGCTGTCAGGACCAGAGGCAGATACTTACCTTGATACATTTGCCCCAACTCTATAGACAACATGGCTTTCACAGAGAATCAAAATAATCCTGTTAAGAACTGGTGGAGAATATAAAAGTCATTGAAGATGTGAAGCCTAGGTTATTGATTTTAATTGTATTGTACATCTTACAGTATCAAAGGCTCTAGAAGGCAGGTGCCAAACTGTAGAAGATAGAATTTCAGAGCACAAAGCCAGGAATAGCTCTTTTGAAGCAAGATGCAAATTGAACAACAATTATTTGCAACCAAGTAGCCTGTGTAAGTCTGAAGGTCAGGAAACATTTGAAGACATGTATTTCTTCAGCAGTAAAAATCTCTTAGAAACTAATTTTCAAGTTTTAAGTTATTTTTTAGAAGGAATCTGTTGAAAACACACAGCAGGGGCTGTGAAACACCCCACATTCTCTGTAAATCATGGTTTGTACTTCAGGTCTGTTCACTGCATGCTTGGCAGTGTTTTCAGGCTACTGTATTAGAAGTGAAACAGCAATATTGATTTAAGAAATAAGATGGTCAGAACAAAGTTGATAAAAAGATGCATGGAAAATGCTATAGTGTTTTATCTCTATAAGTGAAAATTTGTACAACAGTGAATAAGAAATTCAAATCCTGGAAAAACAAGGTCCTTCAATCCTTTCTACTAGTATTCTTTTACTGTATTAGATGTTTGATTAATTTAATCTCTTTACATAAACAGCAGTTATGCTTATCACTCTTCCATTTGAAAAAGAAGATAGCTGACTGAATATATTTTGTGCTCTTCTGTATTTACAAAATGCTGCATGACACAGCTACAGAGCTCAGAAACTTCAAATGAAGATCTGGAACTGTACTCCTGCTTTTGGCCTGGCACCTAAAAGTGTACTAGCTATGTTTGTCCTTGGCTTAGCTTTCATCACTAACAGAGATTTAAATCTGTCTGGAATGGGACAAACACAATGATCAAAGGTTATTCTTAGCTTTTTAGGAACTCAGGCAGTAATCCAGAATTTCCTTCTAGGAATTTATCAGTAGAGATGGCCTTGCTCTAATTGGATTTTAAGCTATATTCACTCACACCTCAGTCTCTGGTAATGATCTAGGCAGATAGCTCTTTACATCTCTACCTCTGCTACCATGTGTGGCTGCAGGAAGTCAGTCATTCATACATATTTCATAGATATTTATCAGATCACATCTTGTTGTATCTGTTCCTGAATAAAGGACTCTTAATGCTCATAAGTACATTTTGGACCAGTATAACTCCATCCCAGTGTGTTAAAGATATTTCTAACATTCTTACCCTAATTGTAGAAGTGGTTTCATTAATGTTTTGATGAGGCTTATGTTCTCTTTGCTCTTTTTGGTAGCCCTTTTGTGTACTCTAGACTTGCCCCTTTCTTCTCCACACAAGCTTTAATTCCTGCAGTTGTAACGGAAGTCAGAGCATCTGTGGCTGTGTGTGATTTGGCTGCTGTGCTCTCAGCACTGACCTGAAATAAGGTTTGATGACATGTGGAGAATACCTGATACTCATTTCTGCCTTTTGTGTTTGTTGAAATAATTTTCATTAGTGACCTGAGGGAGACAAACTTAGTTAGATGTGTTAAATTAAAGCAGTATTAAATCACTCTTATTTGGGGAATAACAATGGAGGTGGTAAAATGCAATTAGTGTTGGACCTAACACTGAAGAACCTTTCTTGCATGTATCCTCTCTAGCCAATATATTGGCTGAGGCTTTGGGTTATTTTTAGAAATGAAGAAGCTTCTTTTCTTTTGCAGTGCCTCTCTCCTGCTGCTGCTGTAATAAAGGACAGTACTCTTACTTTAAAATGTCTTGTGCATTATGAGGGTAAAGTCATAGTCCTAACACTTACATATTTTTATTATTAAATTCTTTGAAAAGTGAGTAGCAGATTTGTAATTTTCGTGTGTTTCAATGAACAGTGATAATTAAGCTGTAAAGTAGCAGAGGTGGCAGCATAAATTTTTCAGTTTATGTTCATCATTACAATTGAGTTTTAAAGGAAAGTGGATGTTTATGATTTTGGAGAAAGATCCTACAGACATATTTTTCTCATTTGTTTTAAGCATTAAACCCAAATATTGTATGTACATTTTTTTGTTTTGTTACTCTGCTAAGAAGCCAGTGCTGAGAAGAACTAATTAGAATTAACATCTATGTTACAGTCAGTCCCTACCAGAACTTAGTGTGTACATTTTATTAACTGAATGTATATATACAATTGAAATAATGTTGTCTAGTTTGTATTTCTGCACATAAATCAGGTACTCTGTGGGATATGGTGAGATTCATTGAGACTTTAATATTCATGAATACTTAGAGTGGATTTTATTAATGGTGGGAAACCTTAATTACTTTGCTGAAGCAGTTAAGGTTCTTTAGCCATCATTAAAACTTCTGTTCTCAGTCAACTACCTATCAAAACAATTGAAGTTAGATAATTATTTAAATAGCTGCTAGGAATCTTAATTTTGCAGAAGTGACATAGAAAATTATGTTAGAAATTTATGTAGATCAATGAATGAACTATTATAAAAAGGCAATAAAGAAAATAATCATGCTTGTTTCTTTGAAAAAAGCTTGTAGCTTTGAATGAGGATATCACAATGTAATTGAGCTACAGGCAAGAAAAACAGTGAAATGGTGCCTGAACAGCATTTTTAAATAATCAAACTTCTTTTGATTTTTTCCATAATCAAACTTCTAAATTTATAATTGCCTTCATAAACAAAAAGTACAGTTTTCACTGGGGAAAAAAAAAAAAGGCATTATGCTGTGATGTGCCAGTCAGGCTGAACAGAAATCCAACAGAGCTGAGGGATGGCAAGATGCAGTTGGGGCAGGAATCATGGCCAGGTGCAAGGTGGAGCATCCAGGAGGCAGGGAATCCTTGGCCAAGGGTGTATTCCTGCTGGCTTGCAGTTAATTTCCTTCCACTGTGCTGAATTCAGCTGGAGACCAGAGCAATTGCTTTGTAATTCATGTGTGAGACTTCTGAGATATTCTAAAGCAGAAGGCACACACAATAAGTCTTAAATGATAAAATAGGTGTCAGAGTGAACCAGATTGCAGGTAACATTATCAAGCCCTCCAGAAGTCAGGCTTGTGCACCTTTATTACTGAATAATCACTAACTTAGCCTATGGAAGATAGCATATCAAAACCATTTGTCATGCTGTTCTGCAAATAAATGATGCAGTGTGCCAGCCACAGTACCCAGGTGTGGCTTCTCTAAACTTGTCTGTGCAAACTTGCATATCTTAACAGCAAATAGTTCTGTTACATATTCAGCAGCTTGCTGAAACTGCCTTGTTCCTGGTAGATTTCTTAATTTTAAATTGTATCTTTTGAAAAGAATGAGCCAGGAAATATGTAAGTAACTGACTAGAATAATTGAAATAGTTTCCCATTAAATAGGTTGCATGTTGGTGTTGGCTTCAGTTTTATGATTAGAAGCAGAGTGCTGACTCAGTAGTCAACATTTTTGATTCACAAGAGTGAGGAAAGGTTACTTTGCTTATTGAGACTTACAGTTCTGCTAATGGCAAAAGGTGATAATAATGTGGGAACCATTGTTGTATGAGGGTATTCCAACCATTGTCAGTCCTGGAGGATTTTGATTGTATAATGTCTAAGCAATGTTGTGAAACACCTAATATTTGAACTGCAGAAGTCAATTAAGTAAATTTTAATTATATCTGGGAATGTTTACTAAGCTAAGAAAATTATTCTTATCCATCTTCTTCTTCCACCAGAAAGTGGTCAGAGCCTGGGTAGGCATTTGTCTGTTTGTGGGAGGTGTTTTTTATTGCTTTGGGTTTTTTTCTCTTTCATTCCTTCACTTGTTTAACCATCATTATTTTGATCCATGAGTTTTCTTGCTTTTGCTCTTCCCTTACACAGTTCACATAATGGTTTGCTTTAATTTCATTCTGTATACACCAATTGTAATTGGTCATTTTTTTTGTTTGTCACCACTGAAGTATAAATTAAGGGCCAGGAAATATTTGCTGCAATACCTATGATTTCTTGGTTTTTAGCTTTTTAAAGCTAATCAAATTTTATTTTCATTTCTTTGAGTTAACACTATTTGGAAGCAAATTGGAATATAATATTCCTTGAATTCCTGATCCTTGCTCCCAATCCACTTTCCTAACACAGATTTCTTTGGCAATTATTTATCATGTACTTCAGTAGCACTTCCAGCCTACAGTGAACACCTGTGGATAATCCATGTTATGCAAATTAATCCTATGAATCAGGAGCCATCAGTAAAAATGGGTTGGATACCAAAAAATAGCCTTTTGTATAAATTATTTGGTGACTTTTACAAGTATTGGCTGAATAAACTGCTTCATGAACATTACTCAGCCAACAAGATGATTAAATTACTTACTTGAATAACTTATGTTATTTAGTAAGAAGTGGCAGTGTGTGTCTCATTTTTTAATTTTTAAAAACGTTTTTCAGAGAGATTTAGCTCAGTAGATGGCCATTACTCCAGTCAGGTGAGTGAAATTGTTATTCTCTCCACATTTCGATTCAGGAATGTTGAGGTTTTGAAAAAAGAAAGACATTCACTTCAACAAGAATTCCTCACTCAGATTGTCAAGGACATTTAGAGTGTGATCTTGTCTTTCTTCTTAAATTGCATGTGAAATAGGCCTAGATATGCATCACTGGGAGCCTGGATTCTTAACTACCTGTGTTTGTATCAGATAGATCTTCTTAACAGAGATTGTCTTTTATAATTCTGTTCTAGTCATAGTACAGATTGCAGCAGATTTGATACCTTCATCTTTAGACTTTGTTACTATCAGAGCTAGTACTCTAATTATTCTAAATTTGATACAAGAAACTGCACTGCCTTAAAAATAGGAAGAAGATTTGGAAAATTTTTGGCCCACTTTTGAGGCAGGTAAATACAGCTTGTAAATCAAATAGTCTATCATAATTCTATGGTCATGTATAGCTGGCCTTTGGAAGTCTGTTTGTCTCCTCTTCAGGATTCCAGAAAAGTCTGAAAGCATGATGATCTGTGTTTGCCTTGCAGTGACATGTCTGACCTGGAAACCCAAAGCAGCAGCTTTGATGCAGTTGCATGGGTTTTAAAGCTGATAGACTTGCTCTTGCTGCAGGTTTCATATTGGTTAGAACAGTTTACTGCAGTTAAGCTATATGGACTTATCCCAAAAAAAAATACTTATGGCTTCAGCAGCTGTTAAAAAACCCCATATTGTGCCCTTGGAAATTAAGTATTCTAGTAAAATGGACATTTGTGTGTGTCTAAGGTTTTCTGAAAATTACTTAAATCTAGATTGCCTTGAAAATTACTGATTTCTGGGTGGTTCTAATCTGAAATGAAGAACCCCAAGTTACACTGACAGTTATGGTAACCTTTCCATGTGTGTGACACTCATTTCCCCTTTAGCACAAAATACTGAGCTGACACAACTGTATTTTTTTCAGTTAATGAGTAAATAAATCCCATTTTTTTCACAATTACTGTCTCCAATTGTCATGGATGATGGCACATGATCTACAATAGATGAACTGCCGTAGTACAAGATGAGATATAAGGGTGGATTTTTTTGTTTTATTGCCCTTTTTTGTTCTTCCTTTTAATGTGATGAATTCTTATCTAAATGGTTCATGCCATAATATCCATGTTTTCCCCATTGAACCCAATGACTTTCCATCAGGGAAATATCAATGTCTCCTGCTACAGAACACCTGTCACAGCAACAATAGACAGCTTTTTTTCAGCAAGTCAAGCCATAAGACTCTTTCTCACTGAACATACAGCCCAGGATATTTCTATAGCAAACAGAAAATTAACAAAAGGTTACTACTACTGAGAAGTCTGTA
>VZTN01014562.1:24080-48887 GCA_013400515.1 Erpornis zantholeuca
CTACTGAGAAGTCTGTATCTATGCTGATGATAAATGAAGTTGAGAGATGGCATAGCCCACCATTTTTGTTTAAATCCCACTATTACTAATACTATAGACAGTCAACTCACAATATGTATGGATTGCATGAACAGAAATTATTTTTTAGTAACTTGCTACTCTGTTTAAATCACTGGCTGAAACACCTTTCAGATCTTTTCTCTGACCTTGAACTAATCCATGAGACTTGCCCACAGTGAATATGACCCTGAGGTTAAATTATCTTTAAAGTAAATTGTTCATCTGCTCTATTAAAGAAAGATAAACCATTTCATTTTGTACTGAAGTTAATAAAATAATGACCTAATTTTGGAGAGCCACTTTCCTTTAACGACAGTTTTATCTTTGGATGTGAGATACTGATGTTGGTTCACGTCACACCTGCTTTTGCTGGATATTACCTTTACAGACAGTGGAGTCACTGGTTCATTTCACAGTATTAAATAAGGCCGAGAATAAAGATGAGTTAATCTGCCTGTTTTACACAGAATAATATTCAATTTAAATTAGATTTTGATTTTAGTAGAATAGTAATAAAAATTTTTAAAAACTATGCATGCATGGTGAAATATCTACTGAGCTCTCATTTACTAATCTTGTTGGAAGGCAGCAAGTCATTCAGCAGACACGATGTAAAATCAGTATTGCCAATTTTCAAGTGAAGGTTTCTTTAAAAATACACAGCAAAACCTCCACATCTGTTCCTTCAACACTGGTGCAGAAAAGTATAATTCAGTTGCCAAAATGCTGGTTAAAACTACAATTAGAGATTCATATGATGATGGCATTTAGGAGCTGTAAGTGTATGCAGTATATCTGTGAAATAATGTTAATGCTCCATAAGTGCACAGCAGAGAACAAAGCCTCAGCCAGAGTTTATGGTTTAATGTTCTGAAACTTCTTTTTGTTGAATATCTGCAATATAAATTCAAAACTTCTTGCAATGATATCTTCCTTAAATATACTTCAGCACTGAACAGGGTTACAGTTAGAGTCATAGGAAAAAACCTGTGAAAGGTAAGAAAGATAAACATAATAGAGTCAAACTTTTTCAGTGGCAGGTGTAAAACTGATGTAAAAAAAAACTTAATAAAGTCAAAGAAACATTTTATCAGGTTTTTTTCCCTCTTCTGTGTGTTTCTATAAATATGGGATGACTCTACAGAAAGTTGGAGGTGGAAAAGGTTGACTGCTCATCTCTGTGGCTTTTGTAGTGCTTTACCTAGACCATAATTAAATGACAAAATGCAATAAATAACAAGACAAATAGACACACTGTGCTTTGGAGATGGTTGGTAGCATTTATGACGTGTGAAAATTTGTCACCATTTGTGTG
Organism: Erpornis zantholeuca; assembly: GCA_013400515.1. Lineage (NCBI taxonomy): Eukaryota > Metazoa > Chordata > Aves > Passeriformes > Timaliidae > Erpornis > Erpornis zantholeuca. Next base: position 25,456 of record VZTN01014562.1, read on the forward strand.
GATATTGTGGCACCTCTCTATAGGCCAGATATCGTTGGGGGCTTGACATGCTCAACAGCAAAGCAGGAGCAGAGGGGTCATGCTGCAATGAGCAAATGTGCCAGAAATCCAGTCATGTTGGAAGTTGGATTGTCAGCTGAGGGAAAAAAAACATGAGCTTTGAGGGTTGACTGTTGCACTGTTTTCCAGATCAATTTGAAAGCATATCAGCCTTTCCGACCCTTTTTTCCTCAGATGAAAAATGACACTGGTCAAGCACTGTAATGCTTCTACCTACAGTTGATTCTAACAATTAAGCTAGTTTTAAATAGGACATGCATTACAAGAAGTACAGCTCCTGCTGTAATGATAAAACTGTGTGACTGGAAGCAGCAGAGAAAGGTGACACTATGAGCTGTGTCCCTGTAGTTCAACACAGCAGGAGAGCACCAAAAACCTGCTCGGGAACCACAGCCAGCACAGCTGTGTCCTGTGGAAAGGCAGACCCTGGAAATTTGGAAATACCTCTCATTTCACATGACTCCCCTGCTCTGAGGCTGTGAAGTCGGAGATTCGGGTATGTCCTGTGTACTGTGTGCATGCTCTGTGTTCTGTATAAAAGCCAAATTTCACTTGTGTGAATGTATTCTAATAGACTTACACATGCCTGATTTTTTACTCAGTCTTCCCCTACTAGTTTTATCTCAGAAGCAAAAAAAAGCCCCCAGCATAAAACCTGGGATTTCCAGTCATTAAGCGTGAGGGAATTGATGGCAGTGCATGCCTAAAGTGGACATGTGATGCTTTATCTTTTTGCATAGTACAAAGCTGGACACAATGACACATCATTGGAGGATTTGCAATATCTTTTGGGTTTGTAATATTTCTGTTGTTAGTTTGTAGTTTTCTGGTTTTGGGTTTGTTTTTTTTTAAAGTAGGAGAGAAAACTGAAACACAGGAATATGCCTTTTTCCAGCTGTAATGACGGGAAAGTGCTAAAGAACTGGTATAAAGACCTGCTTTCAAAAATTAAAGCAATACATTATATGAGAGGAAAATGATTGGAAGATCTGCAAAAGTTATACATGAGTTTTTTAACAACCAAAGTTCTGTTTCAGGACACAAATGAAGCGTGGGAGGTAGCAGTCTACCCTTAATATTCATAGAAATAAAAGTCCTTAAGCATGGATAGATGGGATGTGTGGTAAGAATAAGGACCATGTACTCAGGAAGAATGAAATATTCAAGCTTTACAAGACATGACAAGGAAACATATGTTCCATTCCTAGAGACCAGTTATAAACAGAGAGCAAATGAAGAGTGTCATCTTCAATCCACATAAATACGCCTCAAACTAGAGATTCCAACATGAAGCTTCAATTCTCTTGTGCATACTCTGAAGCCTTTTCTCTTAGTTTTGTTCGTTGTTTTAATGTGGAAATTCCACCATTTGATAATACCATTATTACAGATAGCAGAGCTGCAAGTGAATCCTGTGGTATAAACCTGAGGCATTTATGTTGTAGTATGGAATAGTTACCTTTGAAAAAACATACAGAGCTCTTTGAAAAACATACAGACCTCTGGGATTTACTAAATAAAAAAGGAATTTTAGATCAGCCAGGGAAGGTAAATTTCTCATCATTGTTATGCTGGTCCTGAATAAAGTTGAATGTGATTTCGGTTCTCTGTTCCAGGAGTGCAATTCTCATTCTGTGTTATTCCAGAACATTACATGGGAAAGGATAAATATTTTTTGACATCAGTGTTGGATCTTAAATCGCCGCCAAATTTTCAAGGTATCTGATGATTGATTTTTGTTTTCCTTTCTCTGTTCATTATTTTCAGACTCAATCAATGCAGTGGACATATATAATCAATGGACTTCCTCCACAGACTGCACCACCAACAGTGGCAGCAAAAGTAGTTTGTACCAGCAGCTACACAGGCTCAGCCACAGTCCGACAGCGCAATTTTGTGCGTGAAAATCTGAAACTTAAAACCACTGGAGCATCCTCCCCAGTCAAAGGGGGACCTCTGGTCCTTAGGAAGAATGACAGGAAGTTATGAACTGTTAATTTTTGGGTGAAAGAACAAATAAATTCTGCAGATAAATAGACAATGTGGTTTTTAAAATTTTTTTAAAGCAGCTATGGTAGGTGTGGATTTTATGTTTTATATGGAATATTCAGAGTGCCTGAGCCCTAGTAATATTCCTATTTTTCTATAAGGGATTTTGAATGCCTAAACATTTATTTATGTCATACAGATCTCAGCAAGCTCAGAAAAAAAATTTAAGTTTTAAAAAAATATACCTGAAGATTGGGTAACTCAGACTAATGTTTTGGTTTCTAAGGGATATTGGTTTCATAAGACTTTAATAGGAAGTTTCAGTGAACATTCTGTGTAATGTTCAGCACATTACACCTATGCAAACCAAGCAACAATCCCTGATCTCTTCCACAAGAAAATCCTTACCCAAAGATTGCAGTATTTTGCTAAGGTGAAACATGGTTATGTGTCATATGTCCAGAGCTTGAATGCCTTTCAGATTCTCCTCAGCAAATTTCATTAATTAGGACATCTTTGCTGTGTATAAAGTAACAATTGTGTTTTATTCATCCTATAACATTTCAAATCTTAGATAATTGCACATAGCATAGAAGTGAAATAGTCCTGCTGCAGTAATTTTGTGTTAGGTATATTTTAGAGCGCTTTAGAATACCGAAATATAGAAGACTGTGAGAAGTCAGTGAGGAATGGAGACAGATTTGCCTTTTTCTCCTAGAATAAACAGATCAGAGCTGCTATTCTTAATGTGTTTCTATTTCCATTCTTTAGATGGGAATTCAGGCTTTCTTTGCTCTTGATATGATGTGGAAAATGAGATCTATGCAGACATGCTTTGTAAGATCATTGGATGGATAACTCCTGCCTCCTTTCTCCATTGAGATAGTTTTTCCTGATTTTACTAACAGAACATAAATTGTATTTGTGCCTTTATTTTGATGGCAAAATGTACTTTGACAAAAAAAAAATGGTTTGGCAAGGATTAAGTGCCTTCTTGGCTCCAATTCAGAACGAGCATCACTGCTGAGGAATGGGGAGCCTGAGAACAACCTATGTAGGTCAGTGCAAATGAGCACCAATAAAACCTTTTCACTGCAATGTGCTTGAGGATTTTGTTTATGCCACACATTTTTAGAGGAGCTATTGCAGAAAGTGTTGGGAACACATAAAACAGCAGTGGTGCTGTTTAATATCTGCTTTTAAATGCTGGGTGCCCCATTTTGGTCAGAAACCAGGTAATCTGAAGTGAGAATAAAATCAGCTTTATAAATTCAGTGCACAACACTGGAAAGATACTGTCCATACTGATATCTCTAGAAGACATTGAGAAAGAAGCTGTTGCAATATTTATCTTAAATGCTGCTGATACCACAAATGCAGCTGGATTTCATAGGAATGCTCTATCTGCATATGTAAAGGAAGCAAGTGTTTCTCTGATCATAAAAAAATCAAAATTTATGGATCAGCAGTGGCTTCACAACTAATGACTGGTGTTCAGGAAATATTTCAGTGACATTTTTTTGTAAAAGCTTTGTTATCCTTGTTTCGCTCTTTTAAAATTATGCTTTCCTATTTAAAATGGCACTTTTTTGCAAGATGCACAAAATTTTGTAATTCTCCCAGAAATGGATTAGCAGGTGGCATAGAGGTGAATCATTTAAAAATTACATGGGGCTCACTCCAGAAATTTCATGCCCAATTTACTTGCCTGCATTTGCTGCTACATGTAGTAGATTTTCAAATTCTATCATACATCTAAACCTTTTAGAAATCATAGGAAAATTTGCAATAAAATAGTACCAGAGGGATGTTTTCAAAGGAACAATTTAATCATATTATCTGTTTTAAAAGGGATTAATACATAATCTGTGCTTTCTGGACAAAATTATGTGTTGTTTTTCAATGTGTACAAGATCACTTCTGAGCTATGCAAGATATGCCTTTGTCGGTTGAACTTGGACCTAATATAAAAATGTATTTTTCTAATTCCTTATAGTTTAAACAGAACAAAGCATATTTCTTCTGATATTAAGAACACACTTGCAAAGGTGATTTAAACAAAGACCATTTTAGCTGTGTGGTTGTAACATCCACAGTGTTTTACATAATATCTGCATGCATTTATGGATTATAGTGACTATATAAACTATTAAATAATTTTTTCCTTCCTAGCATGATAATTTGCACTTCCATCACTGAGGAGACTGTATTATTTATAATGCAAGGGATAATTCCAAGTACATCTCTTAAAAACCAGTTTCTAAGCAGCAGCACTGGAATATTTCCAGAATGATAACTCTTACTCATTACTTGCTTCCTCATTTTTACTAGAATTACTGAGCCATTTTGAAAATATTAGTGTTTCAACTCCTAGAAGGAAAGGTCTGACATGGGAAAAGATTACAAAATGCTGTGTTTTGTACTTAAAGATTTCACTTCAAAGCTTTTGGACGCATCATTGAATATGAGCTGCAGAACAGCTGGACAAGCTGCTGACCATCACCCTGCACCCTAAAAATGTAATCTGCAGAAGAATTTAGTTGTTGGAGATAGGGCTAAACACAATTGTTGCAGTCAGGGCTCAGGTCTGGAAAAAAAACTTTGATTTTAAAGCTTTTTATTTTTTTAAAAAATAAATAATTTTTAAAGCATTTTGATTAAGAAAATGATTTAGCTTTGAATTAATTCTGAATAACTATTCATTATTATAATCTTCTTACAAGGCATTGGGAGAGAATGAACACAGTCTCAAGTTACAGCTTTTGAAGATGCCCTCACATTGATTCCTATGTCCTCATGCCACATCAAGGCAGCCACTATCAGAAACTGATAGAAAAAAAAAACCCAACTGATAGAAAAACCCAAAACGTTGTTTCCCCACATTATGGTACCTATCAGGATTCTTTTCTTCTGAAAAGGATGAAAAAAGGAGCTTTCCTCTTCACATTAATCTGTGTAGGCCCAGCAGAATCTCAGAGAAATAGGGAGGCATTGGTTATTACTGTAAATAATAGCTCTTAATTTCTCAATGCTAATATCAATTAGTGATCTCAAATTACTTCCACCCTACTTATATATTTTGATTGATAGAAATCATTAATTCTTAAAACACAAAAAGTTTTTCAAAGCCAATATTGCACTTATGGCCAGATGTCTTAATTGCAGTGTTATGTGCCACACACGAGCCAGCTGTGCATTGCTTGCTAGTGGCTTAGCAGGAGCTCTGGTTGTCTAACCAGTGTAGCCACCATGTGTTTATTTATATTTCTTCCTCCCTTCTCTCTCTATGCCTCCCTATAATGATTCATCTATCAGAGTAATTAAAACAAGGATTAAAACCTTATGAAGCAACATTATTGTGTAACACAGAACTTGTTACTTTGGGAATGAGGTCTACATTTAAGTTTATTGTTAAAGTGCAGTGCAGCTTTTGCAGCTGTTGAGCTCCTGGTTTTGTGTGACGTGTCCAGTAGTGGGGACCATCTGCCCTAGGGGCTGCAGGGTTGTGCAGTCAGAGCAATGGCTTCAAAGCAGTGCAAAGCAATCAACCTTTTCACTGGCTGATGTTCGGCTGAGCTTTATTTGGCACAGTGCAATCAGGAGAGCAACATGAGGGTAACGTGGAGATGTCATTAGGACGGCTGCCATTAGCAGCTCAGCTTGGACAGGGTTTTGCATAGATTCAGGGTTGCTTGTTCTACTCCTGTCTGGCTCACCACGGTATCAAGTGACACTCAAAGGCTGTTTTATGCCTGCTCTCTCTCACAAGATATGAAAAGGTTGGCAAGTACCAAAACTGCCCATCAAAAATAATAGGAGCCTCACATTACCTCCTGTGCCAGTGCAGGTTTTGTCTGAGTCAGGAGAATGGGGAGATAAAAGCTGCTTTAGGTACAGAAGGTGATCATGATCAGGTTAAGAGCCCTTTAGAGCACAGTGGCCTATCCATTCCTGCTGCAAGGAAGGGGATTCTTCCAATGGAGCTCTTTGGGACTGAAGCCAGATTAGCAGAGGACAAAATGCTGAACCAACAACGCTCTTACTTCGATGAAATACCACGGCAGCAGCCAAATCTGAGCATGCACTTTCTTCCTCTTTGATCACAGACCCAAACTACTAGAAGAAAGTTCTGACTTACCCTGCATACAGCAAATATTGGGGAAAAAATTGCTGTATATTAATATATACTTCTAGGAGGAAGGCTTAATATTTAGAATAAGAGAAAATCCCTGGCTTTGCCTGTGGATTTATTTGCTTGTGAGGTGTTTCATAATTTTATTTCTCCCTGTAGTGACTGCTCATTCTAAAATAAATGACTGAACAGTGCTTTACTGCTGACACAGATCACAGTTTGTTGCTAATGGAATGTTAACTGCTTTTTAAGTAACTCTGAATAAACCTACTGATCCATAGAAGATTCATCTAAAAAGGAATCCAATTAATCTACCAGCTTTTCTGCTTCTGCTGTCATAAAACATATTTCTCTGCAGTTTACTTTGCTGCAGTTATTGCAATATTGGTAGTGTCAGATTTCCTCTAGTAGGATTTTACATTTTGACACCGTGGCCTGATGACAATGTGGTGAAGTCATGGCAGAACATTGATGCCAAGGCCACTGCACAGAAATCTGTCTAAAAATCACTGCTTGGTGGCTAGGGAAGCAAAGACATGGGGCAAGGACAATCTTTGACCTTTTTTTTCCTCTCATTATTCCAGGATTTAACTTCCTTTCTGCAAATACCCAGTTTGTCCTGGTAAAAAAAAATTACAGAAACCTGTCAATGGAAAGCCTGACAGCTCACTGCTCATCCCACGATACAAGTACACAGCAGATGCCAACAAACCAGTCTGGCACAAGTCTTAGGTCACAAAATAAAATCAGATGTATCAAGAAGGGCAAGGCAACAACATAAAATCCTGCCACTTATTACATGGATAGTGTTGATGTTCATCTCATGAGATCCAATTTACCAATCTGTAGGAAAATGAAAGGCCCAGATTTCCCATTCACTATAAGAGGTTTTCAGGGTGCCTTTGCTGTAGTCTACAGGCCTGATACTGTCAGTGTGAGGTGGGAAGGGCAGCAGTGTCCTGACTCCATGTCTCCTTCAGTCCTTTCCTATTACACTGAAGGGCAAAATGTACATTGCAAATCAATGAAACCTGCAGTTGCTGTTCTCTGTACTGAAAGGCTTCAATGAGGTCTCCCTGGAGCCTTTTCCATGTGGAACAACCCCAGCTCCTCAGCCTTTCTGCACATGAAAAACATTCCATTCTTCTGATCATTTTTTGTGGCCCTCCTCCAGACTCACACCAACAGGTCTGTGTCGCTCCTGAGAACTCCAGAGCTGGAGAATCAACCAATTTCCCCATAAATATAATGACTGATACTTGGGATACAGCATTTAACTTACTGAGGACTCCTGTCAACAATCTGAGACATGCTTGACTGTTAAATATCAATGGAGAAAACAAACCCCAAACCACTGCGTCAACAATTTGTTCTGCCAGCTTGTTAATTCTATTTAGGAATAGCTCTCTGTAATATGTGGTATATTAGAGAGTTTACAAATATAAGTATCTGAAGTAAGAATAAAATAGTGATTATTTTTATTCCTCAAAATGTAAAATAAATGTATATTGGCATAACTCTGCACTTGGAAAGTCAAGCTGAATGTGCAGGCAGTCAGGTGTGTGCTTCTGAATTCAGAGCATACATGTGAGTATAGGTTAAATACATGGTAAATATGTGAGCAGGGCTAGCTCAGCAGCCTTGCATTGCTCCTGGCATAAACTGTTGCATTTAAATGTAAAACTTTTGACTTTCAAAGGCTTTTCTGAGACATGCAGCCATGTGGCTAACTTTAATTGGTACTTCCATTCCATTTATCATTATCTTATTTCTCTCCTAATATTTGCTATTTAAAAGATAAATAAACAAACAATAATTAAAAAAACAAAAACAAGAACCCCAAACAAAAACAAGGCTACCCTGCCTAGGTCTGAGTCTTCCTGTGCTCTGCTACCAGTTAGTAGTTTTGAAGCAGATCATATTGAACCTGAATCTAGATTACAGAGAGGAGATAGTGTGAAGGGGGTACAGAGACAAGCAAGCTCACAGCAACAAAATTAAATCTTCATGGTAAAGACATCTTATTGTACAGAAATATTTTCCCATTTTCTAATATTTTCTATCCCTCAGAGAACACTGTCTTCACACAGTGGCTGTGAACACTGCTCTATCAGACATTAATTGCTAGCAACCATACTGAAACACAAATCTGCTTTAGATACATTGGATTAGCTCATTAAAAATATTATTAATTAGGGGTGCAACATCTGTAAGAGTTGTTTTGTCACTTGCAGGTCACAGAAGTCAAAGTGCCCAAACTCAGTGGCAGGAGGGGGCTGGAATTACAAAACCCTTCCATGCTCCTACCTCAGCCCATGGAGGACAAAAGGCTGCGCTGAAGCTGCCTGGAGCTCCCTCCTCCTCCTCCTCCCTCTCCCCTTGTGCTGCGATGCTTCAGCTGCCAAGATCAGCTGCACTGTTTAAGCCAGAGCTGTGCTGCTGTAAATAAGAGGGAACAGCTGGGGGATATTGCCACTGGGGGTCCCAAGGCTTTAAATATAATCAATTCATGGTCCGATATAATCCTTATCTTAACTTTCAGAGTAGGCTGCAAATTATCTCTGCACCTTTCCCCAGGTTTGTATTAAAGGGAATAAATTACAATGGAAATTTGCATTTAGCTTACTTAGCTTGCTCATGATAGCTGATAGTGAATTGTGATGTTGCTCTTGGGAGATTTTACCTATCATCTAGTGCATGGAGAATGATGGTTGCCTGCAGTTCCTATCACTTTTCAAAACGTAAAAAATAATTAATTACTTGATTATTAACAGAGAAGATCAACAACTGAATCAACTAGGTAGATTATCAGTGGCTGAATTAATGAATTAAAAGCATCATGAAGAAGGAAAATATGAATATAATGGCCTCGCTGGAATTTTTTGGGAAGAGAAAGTTTGTAAGTGAGGAATAGTTCCACCTTAAAGAAAGTAGGACAAGTCAGCTGGCACAGAAAACTGACAATGTTGTGGGGGATTATTTAAACTAGAAACAGGAGGAAAAAAAATCAGCAGGTGTTGAGGAACACTTGAGCCAGTCAGACATCTGCCAGGACTGTCAACCCTATGACAGTATCTCTGTCACAATGTAAGAAATATGAAAAATTATGGTAAAACTAGGGGAAGGCACAGTGCAGATCCTAGCAGTCCATCAAGGAAAACCAGCCAAATAAATTGCCCAACAATAAAAAGAAATAAATACCAAACCATTCAAAGAGAACTGAGGGAAAGAAACAAACTAAAAACTGTATCACCAAGGAACAGTACCTTGAGAGGACTGTTGTAGTTCTGGCTGTAAAGTAAAAAAAGACAGAATATCCCTTAACTGCAGTGCAATGCCATGGCAATTCCAGAAAAACAGATTGAGGGAGTGTTTGGAGGGGAGGAGGGCAGGAAGGATTGAGGGTGCAAAAACCCACGGCTCCCAAGAGGGAAAGCACAGTAACACCAGCAGCTGCTGGCTCACAGGAAACCACACTGCACTCACAGTGCTGAAGAGATGCAATTAAAAGAACAGATATTCCCCCTCCCCCTTAAACCAAACACACCTGTATCTGAAAAACTTCTGTCAATGTCTTTTATGGACTATAGACAGGGTCTTAGGAAGAAATACATTCTCCAACAAAATTCCACTGCTTTGGGTTAATTTCCAGTAAGTATAACAACGTAGTTAAAGCCCATATCAGAATAAATTTCACAAGGCCATATCTTGGCACACTGTGTTAGCTATGTCTATGGAAAGTAGTTCAAGACCAGTGAAAAAAGTACCATTTTTAACATACTGTGGAGGGAACAAAAAAAAAAAAAGAAATTGGTGTTGAACTTGTGAGCAGATAATGATCATAATTTAAATAAGTGAAAAAGGAGATACCTCCACTCTGCCATGTTCAATAAAACCCGAAGAAGCCACAGAGCTTTCTCCCCAGATGGCAACCACAGTACTGACACAAACACCACCTTCCATCCCTCACTCTTCTTTACAAATATCACATGGGTCTAAATACTAGCTGTAAATACACCAAATCTCACATATTGCTTTGCTTCTTCCCAAGGCAGAAGCATCTCTTTGAGGAAGATGCACAGGGAAATAGAAAGTTGACCAATAGTTTCCAATCTCACCCAAACTCACCCATGTTCAACCTGAAGTGGTGGTGTGGTGGTGATGAGGCCATACAGCACCAGCTTTGGGCTGGGAGGATACAAACAACTGCTGGTGGAGTGCTGTGGCTGGATGATGAAGTGTTTGGCCTTCCCTGGGAAAAACATTCAGGATTATAAGTTTGGAACCCAGTAGCAGTTGCAATCCAAAATGAAACAACTCCAAAACATCTGGCATTGATTATGTGGCTTCCAGTCAATTACTCTAGCAACTAATTAGTGTGCCTAGTGGAGATGATCATCAGCTGTGGGTGCCAGAGAGGTGAGCATGCCTAGAGTCATCTTGTAGCAGTTTCTGCTTGAGAAGCTGCAGATCACAGGTATATTTTCACACTAGAAATGAAACCAATAAAGAAATGAAACCACCCTGAACTTTGTCAGACTTCAGTACCCAGATTTCTGTAGGATTTGATGAGTGATTCACTTTTCAGTAAGTGTATGTAAGAAAAAATAACACCAAATAATTTAATTATAAAATAAATTGTCCTGAATATCAGGTAGAAAACTACTGACACTAAGAGTAGAGAGGCCCCTTTGCAAATGCTTGAATTTACTCTCACCAACAACTGCTTAATGTTTTGACTGTTATCTCCAAATAATGCAACATTTATTAATATATTTATTCTCATTAGGAGGTCAAACAAGATGCCAAAGAAGTGTTTCAGCTTTGGAAAAGTGATAATTACATTTTGCTTGTTGGTAAAACACCTTTGGTGATACAGCCTATTAAGTTTTAAGAATGGTCCTGAGCTACACAAGCAAATGATTTTTGCTGCTGGAAACGGAAGTAGGTCATGTATAGGACCATGCTGATCTGGCAAGTTAGATATAAGCTCTGCTGGCAAACTGGATATGTTTCCAAGCATCTAAAATACAATTGTTCAGCTAGCAAACTAACAAGCAAATGGAACTTAAAAAAAAAACCAAAAAGAAAAAGTCTCCCTGAGTAGGGAGATTTAACAGTTTTCTGCTCACGTTCCCCCTCATGGAATCGTATTGTGGTGGCAATCCCTGAACAATTTCCATGTTGAAAGGATTGTAATTTAAAATTAAGAAACCAAAACCAAACTAGGCTGCTGAAGAGGCTGAGGAGCAAGGTGGAAGAGTTCTGAGAACATGGAGGCAGAGGAGGGTTGTGCATATGTGGTTCCCTCCTAACAAAACCCCAGTGAGGGGTACAGTACAGGCTGCTGTGGGCTAATATGCCACATATACAAGCTGGGCTGCAGCTGCTGAGCTCAAATGACTGACCAACACCTGACTGCAAATGGGAAAGTTGGTTCCTTTAGGACCTCTTACAACTGGAGTTCAGGGAACCCATTGTCCTTCATTTATAAAGTAACTCTAAGAAAACTATTTTAGGCAGGGTAAGCATTACTCTGTGTAAAGGGTTGCCCACACTAAAGGCACACCTGGCTGAGAACAGCCAATATAAACCATAGAGAATCACAGAATCATTTAGGTTGGAATTATTAACCCAACACTGCCAAGTCCACCACTATAAACTATGTCCAAGGGCCACATCCACACATCTTTGAAATCCCTCCAGTGACACAACTGCCCAGAGCAGCCTGTTCCAATGCTTGACAACCCTTTTGGTGAAGATAGTTTCTCAAATATCTAATCTAAGCCTTCCTTGGCACAACTCAGGGAGTGAAGAGCATGTCATGGTGAATGCTGATATGAGAGTTTGGTTCGCTGGGCAATGTGGAGTGAGACCTTGGGGATGGGGCCATGGATGAAACAGGGCATGAGGGCCTGATATCTTCTCTCCTGTTGTCTTCAGAAAAACTAGATTTCATGTCACAGATGCCCCTTTTCATCATCAATTTCTCCTTATCACAAAAAGCCTTCCAGTCCCTGTATTTCAGTTAACTACCTGAATGTGAAGTTGATAAATGGGGCAGAGCTGAAAGCTCTTCCTCTTCAGTCCCTGTTAAGTGGCAACTACAAGTGAAGCAGAGGAAGAACTGGTGTTAGGATCCCTTTGGGTGTCCAGACTGATGTGTGGGTAAAAATGACACAGTTCCTATGACCTGACAGGTATAAGTTTGACTTATGGCCTCACACCTGTTTACTGCCTACAGACCTAGAGAGTCCTTGGGAGTGCAGGGTTGGTCTTGTTTTTTCTCCAAGCAGTGGCTTGACAGCTACAGGCTGAGATCAGGCTTTGGAAGAATCAGCATGTAAACACTGGGAGATTAATGGCCAATGAATTGTAGCCATACAGACAGGACAAATATTTTTTTTTTGTGATTGAAATCCTGTGGACATTTGTGAGAGGAAGCAGAGACCAAGTGCTTGTCACTTCTCACCATGCAGCTGTATTTCAGTGGCAGATGGGGAACCCTGCACTGCTAATTTAACACCAGCTGAGGCCCTCATCTTTCTAGCATATCTTTGCATGTGTCTTTATTCAGGGTTGAACAAGGACCATGGGCTCTGTGGCTTTCAAAGTTCAAGATAAAGATATGCTCTGAACTCCTAGATTTTAAGCTATGGTGGCCACACCGATTTATAAGCAGAGTAGTCACCCCATACATACCATTGATGTAACAGGTAGTGATATAATTAAGTGTTCACTTAGGGCCACTGATCCTAATGCATTGATTATGAGAGCTTTCTAACAGGGTATGTGTATCATTAAGATAATTGGGTGTCTGGGACCATTCCCTTCCCAGGGAAGGCACAGGGAGTCATCTCTAAACTCTGAACAAGGCATCTTTTCTCTGCATTTGGTACTTTTCCCAATTAATAAGAAACAGGGATAGCTCAAATTTCACCTTTTAGGCCTTCCATAAGGGCAAGTAAGAGACAGGAAGAATTTTTTTTTGAGATTATTGTAACAAGCCAGTGAATAAATTGCGATTTATGTTTAATCACTGAAATGCTTAACACTTAAATCTCTTTACTTTTTGTACAGAGCCCATGACACAGCCAGAGCACACAAATGCAGTGAGTGCTCCCTGCAGTGCTGCAAGGATTTTGGGTATCAGAGCTCGATGTTTTGGGATAACTCAGCCATTGGCTGCTGTCTGCTGCAGGCTGTGCTATGCCAAGGCCAGGAGACATCCCATCAGTAGATCAGCTGTCCTGCAAAGGCAGCTGGGCACAGGCCAGAAGGAAGAGATTTTGGTACCTCACTCTTACAGCCAACCTAAGGCAAGTTCTCCACACCTCTGAGCTGGATTACTACATAGCAAAGGCATGTGCATCCAAATGATGGCCACTTGGCCCAGCACTTGAACATCCATGGAATAAAATCACAAGGAGAAGTGAAAGCTGTTTTGATCTCTGGACTAGAGAAATGTGCTCCCCTGTTCTGTGCTGCAAGGTTTCTGAAGAAGGGAGACCATGCTGCCTTGGTGGCCTCTTGCTTGACCACACTCTCTCAACTCTTTTGGGTGAGATGAATTTTGTTATTACACATACCTCTGAAAAGCTCTCCATCTCCAGGGCCCAGCAGGACCTGCTTTTGCTTCTGCCTTTTAAACAGGAGAAATTGATCCATCTCCCAAGGGGGTAGGATAGGTGGCTTTGCATGGAAGGCAGAGAGCCCTGCTAAGCCAGTCCCCACCTCCTGGCTGACAGAAGTCATGCCTCTGCCAGAGCTGGTGGTACCAGGAGAGCTGTCCCAAGCCAGGGTACCTCAGGAGTTCAGCATTGACCAGAGACAGAGATGGGAGGAGGTCTTTGTATGGAGAATCCCCAGGGTTTATTCTGCAGGGGATCTGAATAATACGAAGCAGCCACAGAACAGAGAGGGTCCAGGGGTTTTATCCAAGTGTGTAAACCAATAGGAAGGAGGCAAAGGGGAAGAGTAAATGTGGGGTTGAGGTACACAGTCCAAGGGGAGTACAAGGGGCTGAAAGAGGATACCTGGGAAGGTGGGAACATTCTTGAACAGAAACTACTGCTTTATGGAGAGAAACCTTGTCCTTATCACAGCCTGGGGTGGGGAACTGTCACTTTAAGCCTCTCTAGTGGCCCCAGCCCCAGGCTGGGCCACTGCAACAGGTACCCCTATTGCCCACAAGTCCTCAGTGCCAGCAGCCTGTGTGGGTGCCAGGCTGGCTCTGCTCCAGTGGGGATGGGGTAGGCTGGGGGTTTGGAGAAGCTGGTGCAGAGCCAGTGTGAGCCAAACTGCTGCACAAGGAATCAGCGAGCACTGAGCCACAAAGGCAGTGTGTGTGCAGAGCTGAGGAAGTGACCTGCCCACTCCATCCCTGCATCCTGCTCTTAAATCACAAACTGGAGCTCAAACTACAACCACAGCTGTACCTTTTTCTCTGAACATGCACAGGTTGGTTTTTTCACCTCAGGCAGTTCAGGAACACAGAAAGTGAAAAGATACAGATAAAATACTATTAAAAATACAGAATAGCTACTCCTGGCATTTTTATAGCACTTTTTATCCAAGAATGTGTGCAGAACAATTAAGATCACAGGTTCAAACACCCCAGCTCACAGCAGCTGCAATTGGAGTCAATCACAGATGACACCATAGTTGCTCATACCATAATTTTTCTGCTGAGCCTATCTACTGTCTCTGCTGAAGGCTGGTTTGACCCACACTTGAAAATATTTATGTTATTCTTACTGCATAAATAAACAGCTTGAGACTCTCACTGCAAAACCCTTCACTAGCATTGGCATTCATGAAAGAACAAACAAAACACAGACGGAGCTCAGTCCTTGGCCCATCAGCATGCTGAGCAGGCTGCCATCAGATATGCCTGTGCACTGCAGGTGTTACTCAATGAGCAAAAGCATTTACAGAAAAATCCATGACACCCAGCCCTACGGCACTGACAGTACTCCAGAGGGTTTAGCACCTCCTGTGCTGCACATCTCATTTAGAAGTGATGTGTTTCAGTGGCTGTGGCAGCCCAGTGGTGGGTGACATCCCTGTTCCTTGGGGTAGACAGACTGTGCTCCAGAGGGCACTTCAGGAATCTGTGTCCCTTCTAAGGAAGTGCATAAAATAACTGTGGATATCTCAGTGATAAAAGGGTCCCAGTCACACAAATATTCAGTTTGAAGTTGTGATAAAGTGAGGCTTGATTTGTCTCTCCAGAATTGTATCTGAGTGTAGAAATCCAGCCCCCAGCCTGCTTCTCCTCTGTGTGTTCCTGCTCATAGCTCGCAGCAAAACAACTCCAGCAGCTGCCTCCCCTTCCCCACACAACCTCCCTGACTCGGCTTCTCCCAAAGCCTCATGCTGTTTTCTCACTCATGCCCAACACTGGCAGATTAATTGACAGCCTGCTGCTATTTTTACCTTGTAGCTTCTTTACTCAGCTGTCTCAATCAGCTGCTGCTTAGATTTTCCTCTCTCTGTGCCTGGGAAACAGCAGGCTGGAGGCTTTCAACTCTTGCTCCTGTTCCCCCTCTTCTTCAAGACTAAGACTTATATTAAATTCAGTCTCTTCTTTCTCCTTCCCAAGCTTTCAACAGCCCAGGCTTGATGCCTTTTTCTTCTTATATCTCTCTTCCAGTGTGACCGTGACAGAAAATGCCAGTTTGTAATCCCCACTCACACCCCAAGCCAAGACAGAGAGACAAGCAAACCCTCATTTCTGAAGATGCCAGCTAAGAACCTTAAATAAGCCGAGGGAAGCAAATGATTCAGCAGTCACAGGAGGTCTCAGTAACAGATGGCACAGTAGACAAGCTCACTCATGTTTGCTTGCAGAGCAAGGCCCTTTGTGACAGTCTTGTGGAGGGGCTGCTTCCCCTGCACAGCGATTTTCCTGGCTGGCAGGACAGCGCTGCAGCCAGGGCAGGTCCTTTGTGCATAGATCTTTACAACACCCACAGCTGCCTGCAAGTGGTTTTCACACTTCCAGCTTAAATTTTGAGTGAGTAAACATGGTTTTGATGAAGATTTTTCTTGTCAAGAAAACATCATTTAGTTGTTCCCACAGTTGTGCTCCATGATACTTAATTGCTATGATTCCTTAGGTTTTAACTTTTATATTTTTCCAATCCTGCACTGCCCAGTGCCACTCTGCAGTTCCCTGGAGCTCGTTCAGTGCTGTTCTCTCATGCTCACACACACACAACAAAGCCTCTCCAGCTCTCCAAGGACACCCAGACCCTCCTAGGCCCAACAACTGCAAACCTTCATCTTGGGGACAGGGGGGCAAGCTTGGGCAAATTCCATCCTTGCCTGGCTTCTGCTTGGGGAATTGATGCTGATAGCAAAGTGGGAAGAACTCATGAGCTGTCATTGTCCATGTTGGGATGCACTGAGGCAGGAGCCTCTGAAGGCCTTTCCAATCAATCCCTCCTTTATTCCTTTATTTCTGTCTAGTCCCTGTTTCTAGGTAGCCATTTTAAGGCATCAGCTAAGGCTCTTTTCTCAGGTCACACTTAAAATCAAGCTGTTTCAAAACAAAATACTCCTATGCAGATACATATTTAAAAGAATGGCTTCATATCCTCCATTAGATGAGCCATTAATAGGACTAAGAAGTCAGTGGTCTCTACCCCTGCTTTAAAGAAAGAAAAGCAAACAGAACATGATTTTGCATAGGCTCCAGATAAAAATAAAAATAGCTTTTGGATGTTGAACAACACCATACAAGTTGTGTGACTAGGAGTAAGGTGTAGGATTAGTGGTTTTCCTGTAAGGCTGTAACTGCTAAACCACAATATATTCCCATTATAAGATATCACCTAGATTAGTAAGGAAGAATAAAATACTTCAATAGCTCTTGAAATAATGGTTTCTTTCAGGTGCACAGCTGATGCTAACTCTGACCTTTGTCCTACCCAAAGATCTCCCCTCTGCTACGATTTCACTGTCCTTCCCCCTGTGCAAACACCACTGCCCTTAATTCTCCCAGCACTGCACAGCCCACAAGGTGACCTTGTGGGTGTAAAACTCATTACAGACTCTCATTGGAAATCTCATCCTCCACCAGTGTCTAAAAATGAAAGTTCCTTTAATAAATGATATGTCAGCCACAGGATAATATTCCAAGCTTTCCCTTCCACGTGCCATTTCAGCGAGGCTGTAGGCATACCCACAAGTTTAACATTTCCAACCTAAAACCAGGCAGGTCATTTTCTTCTAACCTGGGAAGCTAAAGGTTGTTTCTATCTCATTGTGGTTATACACCTGCTGTTACAATCTTGGGAAATAGCTGAGAAATGCCACACTGCTCTGTTAAGTGGAATTCCTCTTGGGCCATGTTATGGAAAGGGAGGTTTGAGTCTCTCTAGCTTCGTGTTGCAGACCTCTCATTCTCCTGACTTGTTCTAATGATGATTTTTGCCCTTAGGATCTGTGCTAGAAGAAATTTTAAGAACAAATATCAGCAGATATATTTGTATTTATAGTTCCCATTTAAAATCTCACATGGTTTTCTTCTATGCATATGCAATGCATGTTTTGTAAGCTACACAATTTTACTGCTTTACAAACAAGCATTTTTAGGATTGTCTGAAGGGCTTACTGTTTAATGACCCTTGAATGTAAAGAAAAGGTCAATTTGAAATGTTTGGCCAGTTTTAAAAATACCTTATCTTTGGAGGGAAGGAAAAAATAAAACCAGATCAGAAGATGATGTTATGATGTCCTTAAAGCCTTCTTTTATTAATCATCTGATGTACAGTTTTAGGGAAAAATGTTCATTGAAATGCCTCAATTATAGAAATCTAACTTTGAGGTCAGGTTTACTTAGTCAACAAAATGTAAGCCACTCTTTATGTCTGGGTGGAGAACAGGAGCAGAACAAATTCACTCTGTATGGAGGAGTGACAGATGCCTCTTTTGGAGGGCAGAGGAATTAGACCACATGTTAGGTTTCAGTTTTAGGGCTAAGATGAAAAGGACATGACCCTTGCCACCATGCCCTGACCCAGCCCTGCACGTATCCTGCCCAAGGTAGGATTTTGATGACATTTCAAGATACTGAAAGGCACGATTTTAGTGGTGAACAGACTTTCACCTTTCTAATTTCCCTTGAAATGAGCAGTGCACCAGTGTGAATGTCTTGGGGCTGTACCCAGGACTCACAGGCAGAGTTCTGTGCAAGCAGTTATGTGTCTAAACACTTGGATCAGTTTACATGCACAAAAGAGTGTTGTAACCTTCTCTAGGGTCTTTTCCTTGGGAAAAAAAAAGCTTAATGGGGCATTGTTCTCTTCCAGACTCTCATTCCTGTGTGGGTAGACCAAACATGGAAAATTTGACTACTAAAATGAGACTGTGCTAGAAAATTAGGAGTCTGTGAAAACAGGGAGCTGCGATTCTTAGTGGCTTGCAGTCTTTACTAGAGCAATTGCAGTGGGTGACAGCTGTAATGGCTAAGAAATACAGCCCAACAAAAGTTACAGCATTTTCCAGGGGTGACACAAGACATAAAGCTTGTCTTGATAAATAATCCTGTAGGAATCTACTGCCTGTAGTGTTTTACTGCTATTATGAAACAATATTATTCAATAAAATTAAAAGGCAGGGCTATTAATTTACAAGGCAGTGTGTTGAGGTAGCTTACACTGATAATAGTCAGCCCCAAAATCTGCCTTCAAAACCATTTGAATTAACCTTTGTAATTAGTCACTTACCATGACTACCTCTAACCTAGATGCTGCTGCCTTAACCAATGCATTTGGGTGACCTCTTCTTTAAAAATCTTCCAAGAAAAAGATAGATTTTCAGAGATAACCAAAGAGTTTACAAGCAAAGACACATTTTTCTACAACACATAAATTATTCATATTACTGCAGGAAATCAAAATTGGAAAAAAAAATCAAATAAAAAAGTTTGCTTAACCATGAACATAAAAAAATAATAAATCGCTATTTGAACAGCCACCAGAGGCTGCTAGAGACCTAACCTTGCACCCATTGCCCTCCCCTTTATTACCAGTTTGTTGGTCTCCTTTGCAGTGTTACTTGTCTTCAACAGCCAGGAAGTCTGTAGTGCCTCTTTTTCCTATGTGAC
Source organism: Erpornis zantholeuca (assembly GCA_013400515.1). NCBI lineage: Eukaryota > Metazoa > Chordata > Aves > Passeriformes > Timaliidae > Erpornis > Erpornis zantholeuca. The sequence goes on from VZTN01014562.1 coordinate 44,751, forward strand.
AGCTAGATCCATAATTACCTAATCCTACTTTACAGCAATAGCCCTTAAAGAACTTGCCTAGAACAAGAATGTGAAATTGTCGATTAAATTGTGCTTTGAACAATGCCAGTTAAAACTTAGCTGTCCTAAATGTGTGCAGCTGAGAAGACACTGAAGTCCTTTGGCCATCTCATTATTTTTAAATCATATGTTAAAAGTGTGCAGGATATTCTACCAAGGAGATAAAATTTCTCCCCCAAAGACCTTGCAGTCTCACAAGATCTAAAAGGACAGAGGTGCACTGGCTACAGGCTAAAGGACTCATTTGTTGAAAGTGCATGGTAATGCTAGAAAATTTCACATATTATTGAACATTCTCCAGTCCACTGCCATTCTGAAACTCTCTGGCATTTGGGGCTGTGGAGCTACGAATGCTTTTCTCTCTGGAAAGAGTATTGGGGAGTATGGCTATACCAGGGTAGACTTTTTTTCCTCTTTCCCTCTATAATCATTCACCTTCCCTAAATCCCACATTCAAATGGATGGAGCATCCTCTCAGGTTAAGGTTGAGTCACATTTCAGATAAGAAGGTCTAAGACCTTGGTCTGTCACAGCAGCAGGACAGACAAGGCTGTCCCAGGCCCTCGGAACTCTTCTGTGTTCGGGCAAAGTTTTGGTGTAGCTTTGGGGCTGCCAAGAAAATTAATTTGGGGAATGCAAGCAAAGGGTGGATGGCCTCTATGTTGCTGCCATGATGTAGAAAGAGCAATAACAAGTAGGATGAATGGGGGATTATCATACCAGAAATGCTACTTCTGAGCTTAGATTGGTGTTACTGATGCAAGGAGGTGCTGGTTCCTGAGAATTATCACTCTGAGCCATATGCTGCTGACTTTTGTTTATCTAAGAAATTATATACCTGCTAGATTTTAAACTTCTGGTAAGCAAGCATCTACATTTTTTATTCCTTTAGATACAAGTAGATATATGCAATAATACCTCAGAGCAGTGTTTTTAATGATACTTTAGAGCTTTCTTCTAAGCTCCAGAATAGTTTCTGCATGTGTATTACAATAAAATAATGTAACTAAATAACAGTGGATTCATTGAAAGTGGCATAGTCTAGGCTAGGTTGTTAGCATAGCTTTAAAGTTCTTTACTGTTACTGTAAATGTCATGTTTTTCTTCTAAATAGTTTTCTTCCAGATCAGTGCAGAATTACTAAATTTCATTTTAAACAAACGGTGGCAGCACTTCCTGTTAGTCTAAACAATAAATGACAATAACAACAATAAAGCATCGTCTGGCAGGCTGTGATACAGGTTATGTTCATATACCACCAATGACTGTGCATCAGCATAAAACCGTCTGCTCTCCTGCTTCAGTTCATAAAAGCTTAAAAAGAATTAAGTCTACCAACTGGGTTTTTATTAGCTTGGCTATTGAAGTCAGAAAGCAATAAGTGTTATTTTTCTTAGGAAAGGAAGAACTCAAAGAGCTTGATTTAAGGAGTTGAATAAATATGAGTAAGGAAAAGGAAGAAGACACATGAAGAGCATACACAGAGTTTTACCAGGTAAAATCCTGTTTGGAGAGACATATCCTGAATAAAAGCAAGGGAAAGTTGCAATGTTGGTATCTCCTACTCAGTTGCCCTTCTGGGACCCACCATCAGGGATTTGCTGATCCCTGGGCAGAACAGAGACCCTAGGTATGAAGCACAGAGCAGTTATATCCCCCAGAAAGGGCCAGGTGGGGATCATTGGTTGTTAACAATCCCACCGGGCCTCCCTAAAGTCATAGACCCTCCTGCTGCCCAAGGAAAACCAGCAATGCCTCCATTGCTTCTGGCAGGGTGTTGTCCCACCAATTCTTTTAAAGGAGTTTCCACAACTTTCTCAAGCAACTGGTTCTAATTTTCTCTCTTAGAAATGATGAACTAAAGGTGCTACAGACAAAGAAACCTTTCAGCTCTTTGAAGTTGAAAAGAGATATGTTTATTTTGCAGTGCTGGACACATGTGAGGTCATCCTCCAAAAAGCATGTGTGATTCTCTAAAGCATTGGCTTTCCTTATATTCACAAAAGTCTTACATATTCATCTAAGTCACCTGANTTGTACAATGCTGAATGTCCTCCCTGTTTCTTCTAAGAACATAACTGAGTCGAATACATGATAGATTGTCTTCACTCCAACTGCTTCAACTATACCTATATGCTAATAATTAAACCTTAGTTTCTTTCTTCTACCTTGCTAGCTAAAATATCAACTTTTCATTCTTTTTAACCCTTGGTTCAGAAGCCTTCCTTGGTGTTGCTTGGGAACATGTCCTATTTCCCCTGGGAATGTGCCCTCTTGCCTTTCAAGCTGGTTACTTTACCTTCCCCACCCGCATTGGAGGAGAGGTGATTCCCCACTCCTCTGAAGTTGCCTTTTATATGTGTAAAGAATTCTGTCCCTCCTTATTTTTCTTTTTTTTCTTTCTTCAGAGTAAACCTTCTTCAACTCTCTGGTTAATCTCTCCTGTAATCTTTGGACAACTGCTCAGAATGTGAAGCTGAAAACCTGAAGTACCTGAGCTGTAGCTGTATCAGTACCAGGAGTCTCATTTCACCTGACATGCCGGCTTGACATTTTTCTCTGCATCCCAGTCAGCTATTGCAACAACCTGAGGTTGCAGATCATGCAGAATTTGAGTCAAAAATCACCAAATCTGACCATTTTGCAATTCCTTTATATGTATTTATGTATTATGTTTTCTCTAAATGTAAGACCAATGTCTTGGAGTGATTTCTCCTCAAAATTTGTCTCAAAAAGGGACAACCCTGAATCATACTTTTTCATGTAAATGTCTCAAGGACATTTTGACCTCTAAGTCTTGCATTCAGTAGAGTAGCTGGTCCCAGTTTAGTCCCAATAATCCTTTTTTTTATGTAGTCTACAAATTTAATTTGAATACCCTGACAAGAGATCTAGAACAGTCAAGAAAATATTAAGTGTTTCCAGACTCCAAAGAGTCTGCTAAAGACACCCTTTCATTTTGGCAGTGGCTCATGAATAACTGTGGTTTGATTACAGTCTTCAAGCTATCTTTGCTCTCAGCCTCTTGTAGTTCCCAGTTGGATGATGAACCTGTCACTCAAAACACTGCCAGAAGCCAAGATATGGCATCTTTTGCTTCTCTTCAATCACAGTGTTTCCATGTCACATGAGGCAATTAGGATTGGCAAAAGAAAGACTTGTCAGACCATGTTTCCCTTTGCTTTCTTTTTTTTTTAATTCCTCTTTAATTCTGGGTGCCTAAAAGTAGCTGGCTTGATGATTTCTTTCCCAAGAATTTTTCTGAAATTGAAACTAAGCTGACACCTTTGCAACTCTCTGGCTCTTTTCCCCTCCTTTCAGAAGTATGGGGACTGCATTTTCCTTCTTTAAGGGTCTGGCACTCACCCATCCTTTGCAAACTCAACAGGATAATTACTGATGACTTGTGAGGTTCCCACCAGCCAGCTTTGGCAGCAAACCAAGGGTGAAGGTCATCATAGTAAGCAGATATTAAATATAGTTCTTATCTAACCATTCCACCTGAGGGCTGAAATCCTGCCTCTTTTTCCAGCCATATCCAATACTCGTAGTGGAATCAGTTCAGGAATCAAAGATTTTTTTTTTTTACCCCAATCCATCAAATTAATTTAAAATGTATTTACGAAAGAAAGAATGGAAAAAAAAAATCACGTATAGTGTTTTATAATGATGTGGGAGAACAAAACGAGATGGCTGCTGCACTGTCACCTCAAAAGAGGAGAGATTGTCATGACAGACTCTCTTTTGTCTTTCATTGTGCATCCTGTTCAATGCACAGGGGTCAGACTCACTCCATTAGAAGAGAAAGAGGCACTACTGAATGAGTCACGTCTCTGTTCTCACAGTGAGGTGCTCACACTCTCACTGTGCAGTGAAGCTCTTTGGTTGTCAGCCTCAGTAATGCTGCCTTTTTTTAATGAATATTTTAAAAATTTCAACCATCCCTTCTTATTGTTAACCATTCAAAACCTGATTTTAAGCCTTCTCCCTGTTTTAGCTGTGACAATTTTTCACTGGAAAGCTCAAGTATCTTTCTGTGCAGGGTTTATCTTCCTGAAAAATTTCCTTTGGTAAATA
>VZTN01014564.1:0-10392 GCA_013400515.1 Erpornis zantholeuca
TTATCACAAATGAGGTAAAGGTAAAAAATTCAAAGCACTATGTACTCTTAACTGGGAAAAGGTAAAACTTCTTCCCAGAGATACAAACAAATATGTTAAGAAGGAGGCTGAAACCTCTCCCTTTTTTTCCTTATCAGAAGACAATATTCTTGAAAACACACAAGAAAAGGTTGGAAAAAGACTGGAGAGGTTGAGCTTTGGTTTTAAGGAAGCAAAGTTTCTCAAATCCTTGCCTTGGCACAAAGACAGTTCTGGCAACTTTTTTGCCATTCCAAAAACCAAAGGAATGGGACGTGCCAGCCACCACTAACCGTGGCTTTCCATCACCGCATGGAAATAAGCATGTGAAAATCCTGAGGATCTTGAGAATTCAGCAGCTCTCTCATGCTTTGACCCAAACACTCTTCAAGCCTAAGTCATGCTGCTGAGAAATGGACTACAATCTGCACTGTCACTTAGCAGTGATCTTCAGGCAGATCTTTAAAAGTAGCACATCTCTGCCAACAAACACAATACATAAATAACAAAAGGTCTGAAACCATAAACAAGAATATGCCCAAACCTAATGACCGGACAAACTCAGGAAATCTTCAATAATTTCAGGAAGCAACGCCCTCCAAACTCTTAATGCCACTAATGGTCCAATAGTGCTGACAGGGCATTGCCACTGGTGGCATCTGACCATACACTCAAGACACATTTAGCCAGAGGCTTAAGCAGCAGAAGTGAGTGCAGAAGTTTCCTTGGTGACGAAAACATCTTCCATGGGATGAAAAGGGAGACAGGGAAAAATCTCCTCGTTCCATTTCATCTGGCCATGGCAGACAGATCTATTCTTAGGAAGTTACCAAGCTTAGGATATCTGGGTTTCAACCTTTCAGTTACATCCTGGATTTGTGTGACATCATTTGGTATGTCACACAAATTAGCCACATTTAAGTTAATCTTGATATTTTTTTATCCAAATGGCACCTATATATCCATGCTGTAATACTGACATTAGCATACTCTGAAGTGCAGTGAACAGGCTGAGCCACAGCAGGCTCCTAATTTCAGAGATCTCTAAGTACCTCTTCAGTGTATCTGTACACCAGTTTATGCAATTTTGAGTACTTCTAAGAAAAAGTAAGCTATTTCACTTTCTGTTTTCCTGCAGAACTCCAGCCAGACCTGCCACTCCCATGCAAGGCTAGAAATACATGTTAAAGACTCAGGAAGTGGTCATCTTGATGAAGAATTCTGGTTTATAACTAAGGTCTTAATTAGGGGCATAAACCAGCCTGTAAACAAATTTTCAACTGTGTGTATACACAACCTATGTAATGAGATCAGAGTTCATGCCTTAGTGCACAAATAGCATTTTTATTACAATAAAACAGTATAGTACTACTTCTTTCATAAAGTACCCCTATTACACAGTGAAGTCATTGAAGCTACAGGCAACAAATGCCTGAATAGGTGCTCTGCAAATACCATAAATATCATGTGGTGAAATACCATCATTTTTCCGGATTTGGAAAGTGATCCCACTAAACTTATGCATTGATTCTTCTCATTTGAATCATGTTCAAAATTATATGAACAGAAGTTGCTGACACTTATGCCTGCTCGTAAAATTATACTCACTACTTTCTATAAAAGGGTGTACATATATATATGTACACAAATAAATGTATGTTTTAGAAGAATTTAACAAACACTTCATTTTCTTAACATATCTTAATATTTTTTACAATATGCCATACAATGGCAGAGTGAAAAAAAACAGTATTGCACTATTTCTTTTGGCTACATTCTCAGTGGAATCGACAGGGATTTTTGATTAAGTAAAGAATGACGCTTACATAACAAAAGCATAGCATGGAACATTCACTGAGGGTAAAATATGCTTCTATCTTCATTCTCTGGAGCCAAGCTCTTTAATTTTTTACTGATCTCTGCTAAACAAGTCCTAGTGCTCCATAGCTCCTCATTCTTATCCTGTACTGGAACTCTGAATTCTCACAAAATCTGCTCAGTATATACACCAAATATTTATGAAATGCTTCATTAACCAGTATTTCTCTTACAACATAGTCCACAGGGAGCTTTAAATTTCAACACATGGAATAAATAGCAGTGAAAGAATGTCACATTTGATTTTTATGTATGATGGATATGTTACAAATTGCTTAGAATGCTTTTTTATTTTAGATCTTGATTCTGCCAAGAAGACAAAAACAGACAAAACAGGCACATCAGCATGTGATAAATATTTATTTGAGCTATATTTTATCCTGAAAGAGAGAACCACCATTTCTGCAGTCAGTTTTCGGAGCCACTTTAATATCTGTGTCTTCAGTTAGAATAACAAAAAGAAAAAGAAAAAACAAAACATTTTCTGATCTCACTTAGAGCAGACACTTCAGCTTGGATCCAGAAACTAAAGGTGGCCTGCTGCCAAGTGGGAAGTCCTGCACACCTGCCTTGTCCTCAGCCATGCTTACATCCAATCCACATTGCCCAGGTGTTAACACAGCTGCAGTGAGTCAGGTCAGGGTCTCATCTCATCTTTTTTCCTCTCAGGTTATTTTTCCCTCAGGTCGCTACAGATTCAGCTCACAGTATTTCTACATGAAAACTTTCGCCAGCAGAAGGGATGGGACAGAGCTGCAGGCAAGAGAAGGCCTGGGTCTAAGAGACAAAACCACATCTAGTATTAGCAGCATGTACTTCAGTCATCTAAGAGTGATTATAGACACTTCTCACTCTAAGATACTCTGTGACACTTTTCACAACCACACCATTAGATTCCTGTCTCAGTAATTACTATATTAATAGCTATTTAATCTTTAGTTCATGCAATCAAAAAAGAAAGATTCTTATCACACACAAAGTCGTTTTGTACTGCTAAAGACAAAAAAGCAGTTTCAGCACTTCTCTCAAAGCCCAGGGAGGTATTCAGTAACTGCAGACTGTGGCAGGATGTGCTGGACTCACATGTAGCCCGTTCCCCACCGTTCTGTAGGTGACAGAATCGTCTCTGTGAGACCCTGTGGCTTGTACGTGCACCTAGAGATGCTGAAAACCAAAATGAGCTCCAGGTGCTGAATCCATAGGCATCAGGACTGAGACATACAGACAAGTATGCATGTGAGCACACATACAGATACATACATTAAAAAATAACACTTATGTAACTGCTGTATTTCTACAGTACCTCTATATTTGCCCTACATACATATTTATGAAATTATGTTCTCCTTATCAATAACTCTATTACAGAGATGTATCTTTGTTGCAAGAATATGTGTGTATATACAAAATACATATAGATGCCATATATCTACTGAGCATCTCTGCATAGAGGCCTTTACATCATACACACACACACGTATTTTGCTCCAAAATGTTACCCAAACATCTCATAATTTAGCAGAGGGTAAAATCTTATCCAGAGTTTTTAAACCTTAAAAAAAAAGTATGATTATGAAAAAAATAGCTCTGAGATGTTGATTTTAAATATCATAAAACTTTTATCATCTTAATTTCCATAGATGTGAGAGACTGAAATGTTAATGACTCAAAAAATCTGCCATTTACAAAAGCAGCAGGATACTTTGCTGAGACCAGGTTTGCACCCCCCAGCCAAAGGGGAGAAGGAGAGGTTTCTGTGTGGTGGAAAAACCTCTGATCTTGCATAAGACTGAGAGGGTGCCCACCCACCACCAGAGGTTGACGATGACAAACCAACCTTTGTTTAGCAACAAGCTGGGTTTTGAGCCAAATAAGTGAGACGCCTGAAGTAAATCCTGATAGGTGGGGTAGTGTTTTTTATCTTGTCAATGACCTCCCTTACACAACTGTCTCAGGAAAGAAAGCTCCCCCTCCTATTCACACATAGGCCTGAGGGTGTTCATCACTTCTGATGGGGCATAACTGGCTCAACTATGCTGAGAGTCAGCTGTCTTGTTTTGGAGGGTGTCACGCACCATCAAAGACCCCCAAAGTGCCCCCAGACTCATTTCTGGGGCCTTCCACCTAAGCACAGTGCGTGATCCACAGCGTTGCAACAAACTGTTACACTCATCCCTAGGGGAGGTACCTAAGTGTTCCCACCTGGACTGAACCTATTTTAATCCACTGAACTTTATGTGGTGGGAGCTTCCCCCACCCCCAATGAATCAAGACTGTGACCATTGCTTCAACTAACAGACACCTGAATTGCAACAATCAAGTCTCGTTGCTGGATCCACTGGTGGTGATATCTTTCCACTATCTACTCTTACCCTTTCTTTCTTTTCCTCTTATATTTTCTTAAGTGATATCTTTATTTTTTTATTGTTATATTACTATAGATAATAACCAAAACAGCTACATACCTCCTTTCCATTGCAAGCAAACTGTTCCAAAATAAACCCTACATATATAGATAGATACACAGTATATAGATAGACATATAGGTATATAGATAGATATATAAACACTGGTTTATATATTCATTCACTCTAATCCACACCAAGAGATCTATTAACAAGATCCTCAGTTACTCTTGCCTTCAGGGGAGGGCTGTAACAATAGAGCGCAACATTGCCTAGAAAAAAAATACTACTTTAATGACTGCTACATTTGATGTGTTTTTAGCTAAACAGATCACCAGTTTCAGGCTAGAATTAGAACTATTCTATTACTTGCACTAAACCTAGTACAGGAATGAATTTACAGACACTGGTATTTTGCCCAGCTGTCAAGGATGCAAGTTAAATGAACAGCCCAAGTAAAACCTGTAATTCGGTATCTATCTTTAAACTAGCAACTACTATAAGCAAAACCTCTCTAAAGCATTTTAGTGTGGCAGCTGCATATCTTTAGATTCAGGAGAGCAAGCTGCACAGAATTTAATTACAGGTGGGAAACTGGAATAACTTTTTAGGTCAGGAAGCTATGACACTCCCCAGTGACAGAACAGCAGAAGACTCTGACTTCAAAAAATGACTTCAGATATCAATACAATTTTCACTTGAGTTGCCAGCACAGAGTTCACACACTACAATGCCATGAGCAATGACCCCATCCCAGGTCTGGCTGCAGAGGCAGTTGACTACAGCAGATAATTCTGCAGTTACCTTGGGAGGAGGTACCCCAGGCTCAGCCAGTTCAGGAGAATCTACCAATCTTAACTGTCTCTAAAGTGTATGTGCCTCATCCAAGGCTGAGATTCTCCCTTCTTTCTCACTGGACTGCATTGATTTAGCAACCTCTTGCTAATGGTCATTTTAGTGAAGACTGATGGAAAAAACACATTAATGACATCTGCCTCCCAGGTGTTATGTGTCCAAAGTAACCAAATTTTCCCCTCCACTGATGACAATTGCCTTTTGTCTTAATGCTAGAGCACACAGGCAATTATTTCCTGCTACCTGTCCAATTTGTTTCTATTTTGTGCCATTATCTTCTTAGTTTTGCTGTGCTTCTGAGAGTGACCTGATCTTTTCTCTTTCTTTCTGTGTCCTTCTAATGTGTCCTCATTAACCTGAGGTAAATGAAGAACAATTTTTAAAAGCTGCTATCTTCCTGAATTTCTTATTTTTCATGAAGAATGGAAAATTATGGATGTCCTTACTACTCATGTATTCAAGGAATATCTGCCCCCTTTGGCTCTCTTCTCTCTCAGATGAGTATCCTGAAAACCTGTATCTTCCACACATTTGAGTTCACTGGTTTTTAAAATCCACCCAGTTTCTCACTCTCCTAGTTATTGGCCGGATGATCTTTTCAAACCTTTCTAAACAAACTGGAATTATACAGCCACTAAACAGCAATTAGAAAATGGTTCCAGTGGAGGTTTTGACCTTGAAAGAACCCAGTGTGACATTTTTGACAATGGATATTTTGGTTCTCTATTAAATTATTAGTTTTGAGTGAATGATCCTGTAGACAAACTACCTGGGCTATGAGAATATCAATTGATTTTACAGTGCCTGCTTAAAGTAGCATTGAGCTATTTTCTAAGGACCATGATTGGTCCTTGGAACAAATTGCTGCATCTCTGAAGTGATTCACACACATTAGGCCCGAGGAGTAAACAGCCTGATACAAAGCACGTAACACATTTCAAGTAACATTTGCACAGGGAAAGTCATTAATCAATCACAATTCATATGAGCTACTGGTATCCCTATGTAGGAGGCAGATAGAGGTCTGGTGATTTTGAATCATGACACAGCCTTGGAAACCCCCTTTCAGTTGTACCAATAAACATACTATTCAATCCCTAAGAGTTCCTAGTTCTTAAAACAATTATTTAAACTATAATAAGATCTAAGCTTTTGATTTTATCTAGTCTCTACACAAGTTATATCTTCTTTTTTCCTTTTAAACGTATGTCTTCTGGTATCTCTTTTCTCAGACTTTCCATATTTTTTTTTTTAGCTTTTATATAAATTGTAATAAATACTTATACACCACTCACTGTCAAACCTGTTAATTTTCAGACAGCCATCTCAGATAACCCAGTATTACATATCTTGGCTCTGCTTGGGCCCTTACACCTTAATTTAGCTTCACAGATTGCTTCACTTGAATTTTGTAACTTGTGTTGGGTTCTGTGCTGCCACAGCCAAGCTCATCACTACTTAAAGTGATCAAATCCCATTTGGTTGTGCCTACACAACCTGCAACCATGCAGAATTTCAAAGAATATAGGAGTACACTTACTGCAGACCAGCACCTTCTATCCAACTTCACAGAAACACCCAGCAATTAACTTTTCTCCATTGTCTATTGTGGCTCTCACTTCAGCACCATACCTCTGTCTGACATCCATGTCAGACACCATGACATCATCATTCCACAGATTTTCCAGCTGGCCAGGACTCAGGATTGCTTACTTCAAGGAGCCAAATGCAGACAACAACTTAGTCACTAAGATTCCTTATACTCCTTAGACTTGCCCAATACTCAGTGGTGCATTTACTTCTATTTTTATAGAGCTCAGATTTTCTGTATGAGCCATTGATCTTGTTAGCTTTTTTGTTTGTTTCAAGACCATCCAAGCTCATGCATTCAAGAATCCGTTTTGAAACCCAAGGAGGCCAACACAGATGGTTTTAGCCATGTCAGTGTCAAGTCACATTCAAATGGATTTCCTTCCCCTTGCACAAAAGCAGCTATTTTTAAAAACTGCAAAACTGCACACATCTGGGAGTGCTTAAAGTACTAGTAATCTCTATACAGTATATGTTGTCATCACTAGTAGGAATTCCCTCTTCCTTGACCGCAGGCCAAAAGAGCACAACTTCTTTTTGAAGCAGCTCCAGTTTATGTGGGCTTGATTTCAGATTTTTGGCCATACACTTATCACAGATTAGTAGTAATGTTTCAGTTCTGAAAGTTTCTACTACGCAACACAGTCACCATACTATGCTATAAATCCAAAGTATGCCACACTGTATTCTTCATTATCCCACCTTTTTCAGTTTATGCTGAAAAAACAAACTACAATGAGGAGTCAGTGATAGTGAACATCCATGCTTCTTGATAGATTTTATCTTGGCCTTTTTTTGTCCCTTTAAAAAATATTAGCAGTGTTCTAGAACCAGTTTCTTGTTCCCTTTTGTGCCTTTTTCCTAGTCTCCTTTCTAACAGATCCATGGCTTGATTTGAAGCAGCAACCCTCCCCTTTGCTGAGTATTTGCTAGTTTTGAGGGTTATTTAGCAAAACTGTCAGGGAGTTGTTTCTATTTCAAGGAATTCTGCTAATTTCATCCCATTAAGAAAGCCTTAAGACAAGACTCAACAAATCCATCCTCTTCACTGAGCTCCCACTCATTATGTCTAGCTGCCATTATGGTTTCTATCCCTGGAGCCAGGAAATACTCACTGAAAAAAAACAACGTTGAAAGCATACTGCTCTCTTGCAATTTGCCTCACTTAGCCCACACCTGCATGAGGAACTCACATGGATGAAACTTTTGGATGTTTTCCCTGACACTTATTAGGAAGTTATTTATCATATAGGAATCCAAACGATTACTTCAGCCCTTATACTTTTGCTTTCCTGCTTTCCTTATCAAATTTCGCAGGTCAAATACCCAGGCTCACTTAGCCCACCTTGGTTAAATGCTTGTTATCAACCACCACCCAACTGATTTCAATGAGTTAGAAGGATTTGTAAATCCTTCAGGAAGCAGCAAGGGCTGCCTGCTCCCTGAGATAATGCAAGCCCCAAGGTAAGGATGACCCAGTGTGTGCAGTGACACACACTCTTGCTGACCACAGCCGTGTCCCACATCTGAACCCAGGACACAGATCACTACTTACTGGGAACAGGGTCCTCTGGTAGTCCCAAAGATAGCAAAATGATGAACCAGGTCCTGAGACCATACAGGCTCTCCAGCCAGGAACAAGAGAAAGAACTGGAAATAAGGTTACAACACAGGTCCAAAGTCAACCCAGACAACAAAGACAAGACAAAAGACAGGCAACAAAAACCACCTAAATGCATCCATTTGTGAGACAAGCTACCTACAGCACAGGTCTGAGGTCTCTCCAAGATTTAAGGTCAGACCAGAAGTCCCAAGCTGGGTCAATGGACAGGGTTGTGGACAGAGGCCCCATGTGAGGCTGGTTAGCGCAGTTAAAGCCTACTGGAGCTCTCAGAGCCCTGATATTTTGCAGTTTCAATTTATTTCCTACATGTTTACTCCTTCAATTTCATTTTTACCACATCTACTACCAGTTTTTCAGAGTCATCATGCAAGTGTACTTTACAGCCAATCCTATGTTATTGCTCTCCAGCTGTCTAGACAGAACTAAAATTTTAGGTTCACGCTTGCAATTTTATTTGCTGCTTCTATTTTATATGCTTCCATTTCTCCAACAACTGAATCACTTTTCATATCTGACACTTGTGAATGTCAGCTCTACCCAAATTTACTGATATGTTTTTGTGTCCAGGTCATTGTTTTCTTTTTCGTTGTTTTGCACAAGAAGACCAAATAAATGAGTTTGGGTTTTTTCCCTCCTTCATTTGCTTAGAGGTGTAATTTGATTGCTCTCTGAATTCAAATTGAAGCTCCCTTCTGGTTAGTGGCAGTTCATTAGCCATTTGCTCCATGATTGCTCCAGCTTGGTCCCACAGGAATAGAGATCATGAGTTTGCACCTTGGAAACTGGATCCTGTTTCAAGCACCTGCACAGGATCTGCTCACTAAGAAGCTGCCTGACATTTATCTATCTGTAAGTTGGCTCTATTACAAGCCAGAGGTAATGGGCTCACAATTCATTTAATTAGGAATAAATGTGCTAAGTAAAATGGCACAAATTAATATCTTTTATCACGAGCTCAAATCTCTTACAGACCTTTGCTGCAAATGTTTATGCGAAACTAGCACATCCTTTTAGTCTTATGGCAATTGCCCAATTTCGCTTTCACTTCTTCTTTGCCTTGCTCTTAGTCAATCCAGCAAAGCAGGTATCTTCACCAGCTTTGGTCAAGATGGAAAATGCCTTTGACTTGCACATAAGTCTCAGGTTTAGATGTGCCATTGAATAAGAATTTAAGCCATCCTCCATTCACGTTTGGAAACAAAAATATCAGTAAAGCCCCACCTGTCTCACTACAATAATTTAACAGCAAATAAAGACAGCAATCACATAACTTATGTCACACAGTTGTGAATCTATTCATAAAGCCTAGACTAACATTTTAGTATTCCCACAATTCATGTTCATCGTATGAAAATACAGAATCATAGAATGGTTTGGGTTGCAAGGCACACTAAAAATCACCTAGTTCTAACCTTCCTGCCAAGGGCAGGGTTACCTTTCACTAGACCATGTTGCTCAAAGCTTCATTCAACGGGGTCTTGAACACTTCCAAGGATGGGGAATCCACAGCTTTTCTGGGCAACTTGTTCCAGCGTCTCACCACTTTCACAGTAAAGAATTTCATCCTAATATCTATTTTAGATCTCCCTTCTTTTAGTTTAAAATCATTCTTCCTTGTCCCATCACTATTTCCCTGTGCAAGAAGTCACCCTCTCTTTTATTTCAAGCCACTTTAGAGGTGTTTACTACACTTCAAGCTGAAAGACTGAGCCGTGCTTGCAAGTCCTGTGTGTCACTATTCCAGGCAAATTGTGCCTTTATAACACTTCTTTCCCACAGGTGTCTGAGAACCCTCATTTCTCCTCCCTCTCCAAGCAAATCTCCAGAACAAACCCTTTTTAAAAAAATCTCGATTACCTTCTCAGGGGTTCAAAAGCCCAAATTAGTGCTGCCTAGAGGGCAGAGTTGAAGGCCCAAGATTTTTACCCGTGGGTTTATTTACGGCGGGCTCTCCAGGGTTAGCATCGCTCCCCTCGCTCCCTCTTTCCACCCTCTCTCCGGCTGCCCCGGGGGGCCCACAGG
>VZTN01014569.1:2002-14275 GCA_013400515.1 Erpornis zantholeuca
AAAACTTCCAAATATAGCCTTGCAGTTCAAGCAGTTGAACTGCTATTTTAAATCAAATTTTGAAAACTATAGGACATTGCCAGAAATTTTTTTCTATAAATGTATACTTACCGAATTTAAATCCACCCTCCAAGATAAGCCTACACGAATACTGTGTTTTCAGCAATGCATACTATTAACATTCATATTTTTCCAATGAAAAATATAAGAATAAACCAGATTTTAAAAGCAATTAGGAAGATATAAATGCTGTGCACTGCCTGAGCACAGTTCTCAAAAGACCAGAGTCCTGGCAACTATCATAATCCTTTTGAAATTGTGCATATTAAGATTAAAGATCACTTTGTTCCTCTATTCCCACAACTAGTTGGTATGGTAAAAAGATCAGTCTCCTAGTTTTATATGTAACATCTTTAACATTTGCTCTCCTTTCTGTGCATGTGATTAAATGTAACATTTTGAAATCCCAAAGTTCTGAGAAAAACATAAATCCTTGTCCACAGCTGCTGTTTGACTCTGGAAACACATGCATTTTCTTTTCAAGCATCTACCATCAAAAAATCCCAAAGGACTTGAACTGGAGAACACCTGCATCTCTTCATTTAGTTCCAATAACAGAGTCTAAACTTCAAAATTACAAAAATAGATGCTATGTTCAGCTGCAGTTACATTCTCCCCCTAATTCCCGTGAACAAAAATGCTAAGAGCATGAAATCATTCAGGCAAGCTCTGTCATCGAGAGGATAAGATTTTTTGCACCAGAAGCCCAGTGGGAACTTGATAGAAAACTGGCAACAATTACAGATAAAGTACATAGTGAAATCCTCAGGGAGAGAAAAGGAAATGTAATAAGATAGATGGGTATAATTTTTACACATTTATGTCCAAACCACAAATGTGAATTGTCTTTAATTACTCCAACATACTATGCATTTTTATTCATTCATTGTGTTAAATCTTTCCAAAATACTTCAAATTAGACTATGAATTCTCTTTTACTAGAAATTTTTTACTTATTTACTTACTACCACAAGGACTCAGTTAAATTAGATGAGAACTTAAAAATGTAATTGTTCCAACTTAAAAATTCAGACTAATATCCCTAGTGCAAGCAGTCAAAATTAAATCAAAAAATATGTCAATGACATGCTTTTTTAACTGCAAAAAAGGGAAGTTGGGGGGCATATGTAGGTGTATATGCATAAAACCAAACATATCTATAATCTCTCACCTCCTATTAAGTTCCAACAGATAAAAATCAGATGGTTTACAGTAATAAAAGGTTTATGCTCCTGCTGGTACAACTTCGATGGCCATTTTTTCATATTTGAAGATATTATTTCTTCAGTTATTTTTTCCCTTTGGCATGGGAAAGGGGTGAATGGAGTGATCTTATCTAAATCAAAATACTGACAGAGGAAAAAAAAATTCTAAAGTTTTCAAAGTTTGAGAAACATATCACTTAAACAAGAAATACCAACTTTTATACGGTTGAATGTTTGCTCTTCAGCCTTTATGCAGCTTCAACAAATTAGACAAGCCTTTCCACTCTCGCTTTGCTCCACTGGGTGTATAAATTTAACACATATGACCATGATATTAATACAAGTATTTTTGTTTAATCCCTTATTTCACTGCTGCATTACTGACTATTTAAGCTGATCTCAGAGAAAACTTTATTAATTGTATTTTTTTTGTTCCTCTTGATTTATTTGTAATAAAGCTGTCCATACACTGGCTGTGCACACACTCCCAATTATTCAGTATGGCAAACCAAATAGAGCATAATCAGCTCACCTCATCTATTCAACAGCTGTTCATAATTAACCACTAACACCAGCATTCATTTTGAAATCTCCCTCTTCTCTCAAAGGCCAGGTGAAACAAACAAGGTCTGCAGCTTGCTCCCAGGGTTAATAAAGCCAGGGTTATTTCAGAGAAAGAGTAAGAAGACCTTCCCAAACTCTGGGGTAATGGAATAATCTCCTCTCTTGTATTTACTTTATATGCTGCAGTTTAAAGATTGAGGAGCATATTCATTGATTTTTACAACTATGCATAGAGATACCTGGGGCAGGTTTTCATACAACAGAAGTATCCAAAATTAAAATCACAGCATTCAGACTCCTATTTAAGGACTAAACAAAATTGTATTTACATTCTTTCTCCCTAAATACTTCCTTTGCCATAGGTGGATCAGTTTTCCACTGTGATAATGACACTTTATGCAGCAAACAGTAAAACTCTCCTGGATGGGTAATCATCAGTACATGCACTTGTTTTATACTTGTTATACATTGTACATGTTACACAACACATGCTTTCAATGCTGCCCTTTTTGAAAGTACAGTTTAGAGATTTTTCCTTTGATGATTGTACTCAATATGGTATGGTATGGTACTACTAGAACCATATTCTTTTTCCTCTTCCTCTGAACAGCACAAGTGAAATAGCAAAAAGGAAGATACTAGTGTCAAATGCTTTATCCCTCAGATTGTAAATACACCCTCAAACTTTGCAGGGCCACATACAGACAAGCAGTAGAAGGAAGTTGCACAACTATCCTGATCACCCTGGATCATATGAGTCAAGTGCTACAAGAAGTAGACAAGTTGCTGATGCAACAAGGAGAGGAGGAGAAACAGTACCCTACCTGTTCCCAGATAAATATGACCTGACTTATTCAAGAAGCTTGTGCCATTTGCACAACCTCCTCCTTAGCATTTTATATCCAAACAGCTGCTTTGATTTTTAAGCAAGTTATTTTCCATTCACTTTAATGAATTAATTGGTCCAAATTCCTATTCCAGAATATCATACACAAGATTATTAGGAAAAAATTCACAAACAGCACAAGTTCAGTACTGCACAATCACCTCCAGCAGAACTGCTTTAAAAAGCCTTTTTATTCCCAAGGGATGAGTTTTTCCGTGAAATTATCCAGTATAGCTTTTTAAACTCCCAGAAGTGACTGCAACTGACAGCAAATGCATTTTTATGCTCTCAAAGCATTTCATGTTTTCCCTACATGTAATTTTCACAGTCATAATGAAAATGATAGCCATATCTCCTGTATTAAATTGCCTTAGTTTCTTCAGCAACTATTTGAAAGCAAAGGCTTTTGTTTTGCTGATCCTTTGCATAGAACCTGAGACAACTGAAACATTAATTACTCCTGGTTTAATTTATGTTAAAAAAATAAAATCATTTGCAATATGCCATTCTTCCTGTTGACTGATCAAAGCTCTAGCAAATCAGTCAGCTTTTTCCTCTCACTGACAATCCTCACAGGTGCCACCTCACAGATCTAGGGGAGCAGAGCTAAAGCCTGAATATGCAGGTTAGTGACTGCCCTTGAGAATGCAGAATCACTACAACTTTCCTGAGACACTGAGACGGTAGGTGAAGTGTCCAGTACATTTTCAACTCTAAGATCTTAACACTTTTAACATCTGTCTGTCCATCTACAAAAGAGATACCACAGACAATTGTCTATTACAAAAAAATGTTCTGCCTCTCAAAGTCCCTGCACACGAGTCTGGCCAGCACTTCATTTGTCAGTGCTTTAATTCTTGTAAGCAGCTCCTGTCACAGCTCATCAAGGACTCTCAACCATCTAACTGGACTATCTGTAATACTGATGAGCAAAAATCTATGTGATCCTTATGACCTGTAACAAAAACAGTAATTCTGTAGTATAGGTCCTTTAAAATATAACTAATAGACTAAGACCAAAATGAGAAAATTAAACCCAAAAAGTCCTCATAAAATGCAACAATTCATGATAGTAATAATGTTATGAACATTTAGAGTTATTTAGGTGAGTCAACAGATGCAACAGATTTTAGCTTCTGTTTAAAAATGGATCTGAGTAATTCAGATATTATTATATCATGAACTGCTTTTTGCCAATGCTTTAGGAGCAGGAACTGAAGATAATTATTAAAAAAACACTGCTGTAAACATTTCCAACATGATGCTCTCCAAGAAACATAGAAGTACAATTACTGAAAAAATAACCTAACAACTGCTGCAGTGCACAGTGCTTACAAATATTTACTCTGCTTAAGAATCAAATGTTGCTTACATATGCACATAAAAATTGTAGTGACAGTAATAAATTCACTGTTACTTTTCAGACTAATGACATTCAAAAATCATTACACAGGAAAAAAAAACGAGAAAAAAAGCACACTTCAAGTGTTCAAGTTACTTCTGTGTTTCGTAATACTGGGGTCAGCTAATTCTTTTGCTTTCCTTAACCTAGATATTTTTGGACTGGTTTTTTTCCCCCATTTTATTCCATGCCTAGCATGGCAAAGGAATAAGCTTTGAAAAACATGAAAGCATGGTTTTTAAGAAGCAGCACACTGACAGCAAAACCTAGTTCCATGTGTACTTCACAAGCTACATGAATTATTTTAAACAAGACACATAACAGACCAATGTTTTGTTTCAAGATCACAGAAACCTTAAGAATGTCAGGTAAAAGTATTTATGCCCACAAAGTCAACAACACCCTTAAATTTAGTCAAACAACTCTCACAAATTATTAACTTCTCATTTAAGGCCACCGCAACACCAAATTTGATGAGGTCGGACGTGTGCCCTGCAGTATTTTTAGGTTTTTTTTATTGTTAAAAAAATTTATGATAAAAAACTTTGTAGCAATAAATTATCTGCAAATTTATATGAACCATTTAGAATTCAGTGTGTCAACTTCTGTATAAGAAGCCCGACCAAGTACCAGGAAGAAAGAATAGGCCTAATATTTTCAACATGGATCCCGCCTCTTATCCTTCCCCCTACCTAAAGTTTACAAAAGTTTCATATAATTATTTTAAAAGGCAACCAAAGTTAATGAGGCATTCCTTATTGAAGAAGACATACATCAAAATGCAGCTTTTAGCTCTTTTGTCTCACAGCAAGCTAAAGTTATAATGTGTGCAGTGTGTGTAAAAGATACTTTGACATTTGGCACATTTTATATCAAGCTCCTCTTTTGAAAATTACATTGGATAGGAAAAATGTAATGTGATACCAGCTTAACAAGAGTTTTGTACTTACCAGAATTATGGCAGTAGTCCATATACTGTGGAATTTGGATTGTAAAGGCTACCAAATCTGGAGCTAAGAGAGATTCTGGCTTTCTACTCTCATTGAGCCATTTACTGCTGTGTAAGTCTCTGGTGTCAGAAGGGCCTTGAATTAAAGGAATAAGCTTCTCTTTCCCACCATCACCTAAGATAAAGATTAAATTCCTTACAGCTTTTAGTGTAACAAGATAAATTTTCAAGATAAACATTCACTAGTCCAAAGAGAACATCTATTAATTAACATCGTGAATACAGAATTAAAAGAGGAAATAGAAAAAGCAGAATCATATAAACCATTGAACAACCTACTTAATGTTTATCCTGTAAATGCCTTGACATCCAGGAGGATTGCAAATAAAGTAATTGGTTATCTTTAAAATAGTAGTTTTCTTCCCAATTTTATAAAATTATATATTTAAACATCACCATGAACCCAATTTAAAGACACTCAACTTTTAATATTCTTGACATTAGCTGCTTTTATACATCAAGACATGATAGACATTGATAAGTTCCCACATGCTCCTCAAGAAAAAATGTTTTAAAGAAGAAAAAAAAAATCACAGAGTCCTCAAAACCTTCACACACAAAATACATACTTGTAGCATTAATGACAATTGAGGCATTAAACACTCGAGAATACATCAAAATTATGCTAAGGATAAAGCTAGGTGAAAGCATTCTGTATTTTTCCTATTTCCTGAATGCTTCTAGTTTAATATTTGTCTTGGCGGAAAAAAAAAATCTATATTTCTTAATTCAGTGTAAATTTTGACTATACTGAGGCAAGACTGGATCATCATGACATACTTAATAATAACAAAAACCTCCCAAAACAGAATACAAAAACCCCTCTCTGATTCATAGGAACAATGAGTAAATTCTTGTTTCAGTAACTCCCCTTGTAAAAAGCAAGGCCAATTCTCCTATACAGGCAATAAAGTTTTACATGGTCCAGCTGCACATACCTGGGGCTTTGGCACAAATTTTTATTGATCCCACGGTCCCAGAGGCACATTTGACCAATGATGTGCCGCAGTACTTCAATTCAACATTCTGGATTGAGCCCTCAAGAGTTGGCAGGGGATTCTTAGATTTCACACCTAATAAAAGAAAACTGCAAATGTACTAGCCTGTTGAATTTAAATATTTTTATATTCCTTTACCAAGGCATTTAAACTTAATTATATTTTAATTATCTACCTTAGATGTTCTTACAGCATTTTTGTTGCGATTCACAGTTTTCAAATGAAAGTGAAAGAACGCTGCTTGGGTTTTTTAATACAAACATTTATGCATTAAATATATATAAATACTGTGAGGAAAACACACAAGACATCTTAGAAATTGAAATAATAAATATGCATATACACACATAGATACACTTTTGTTTTCACTTTATAAGTGCCACATCAACTATTCTCCTTCATGTTTTTATTACGGTCATTTAATTTCAGGATCTTAAAATGATTAAGTGTTTTCAGCTTTTGTTTAGACAACAACATTTCACTCAGTAGCTATGTAAAGCATTAAAGCCACGCAGCTGAGCAGTACAGAAGGCCAACAGCACACTTGCCATTTTTCAGAGGAAACTGGAGTTCAAACCTTGCCTTGGGTCACAAGTGGAAATAAGTTTTGGTGGTCTTTCCTCAGCCCTCATTTGTGAGCAGCAGAAAACTACTACACCACTCGGAAAAAGTCAGTGCTATTGGCAGTCACTTCTGAAGGGCTGCCTAGAACTGCGGCAGAAGCAGCAGGGGATCATACAAGCCAGGAGTGAGATATGTTGGCAGAGCTTGAGGGCAGCCCCCCAAAACAGCCCCAGAGCATAGGTGGAGGAAGCCAGCCCTCCAATTCTGTACAGCACTGCCCATCAGAAAAAAACACATAAATTCACTTGCAAATTAGAAATAAATAGTTTCAACACCTGTAAGAAGTATGAAAGGAAAAACTAACAGAAGTTGCCTTTTTTATGGTTCTTTTTTCCCCTCATGCAGAAGCGACTTGGAATTTGTCAGTTAAAACTGGCAAGCAGCTTGTTAATTATGCAAACATTAGTATAATTATGGAACCATTTCCTTGTGTATGTAACATAGAATTTGTTCCAAAATCCATAATTATGCAAGGAAAGCATTGTGAAATAGCAGGTAAAAAAGCATTTTTATACATATTTCAAGATTATTACACACATTAAAGAAATGCAATATATTATCTACAGAATTAATTAATTAGGTTTTTTGCAAAATCTCTCACAGACTTAACCCAAAGAACAACCTTTAATATATATTAACTAGTATGGAAAAAAATCCTAAAAAAAATTATAGGAAACAGAAGATTTCAGATTAAACTTAATAATTATGCTTAGTTCACTGTGCCTATTCCCATTCCTAAAGATTGAAGAGTATTTTGTAGTGCATATAAAATCATTTAGCAAGCAGACTTGTTGAAATATATTCAAGGTTTTTTTCTAGTAAGACATTCCAATAAGTTTTGAATAAAAAGTACTTTCCAAGATAAAAAGAAAGAAGCAACATATGAAGGGACACACAGCACTTGGTAAAGCAGACTGCCATCTGAAAGCAGGTTCCACACTCTAGGCATACTTTCTTACCAAAATTTAACCTGTCTTCTGTCTTTGAGGTACGTCCAGACTTTTCCTAATTTGTGACTCAGGAAGCCTTCAGGCTCAAAGAATGCTCACTGAAACTAATTTGTGTGCCTTCCATTACAACACCCCACCAGTTCTCAGTCTGAAAGACCAACTACCAGTTTGTCATGTGAATACACCCTCATTCCCATTTTTGTCCAGGATAAGCCTCTTTTAAAGCTGAAAATCTCCTTTGATCTAGTAGTATCATGGTATCTGACACAATGTACACATTCGTCAAAAGAAACTAGGCTATCTATAGGCATTTCTGCCTCCTCATAGTTCCTATAAATTTGGGCAAAATAGAGGCCATTGCATTCAAATGAAAAAAAAAAAAAAGGTTTTTTCCATCTTTTGCCAATTCCAAAACAAAGATTATCAAATAGTGTTAGTAGCAGCCACTACAGTAAATGTAAATCAAATTGAAGTCACAATTTGACCCCCATCTTTTAAGTCCTCTGAAAACTGGTTGCTTCTTGCTGTTTTCATTTTTCAGCAACACTTCTAAGAATCAAACTACAAGGTGTGATGTCCAATACATTTCTCTCACTTCACTATGGAAGACTAAGTACTTTTGAAATTAAATAATTTTCATAATAGAGTTCACTTTTAGACAACAACTGGACACCCTGGACAACTTCTTTGCTTTGAGACTAAAACTTTCCGTGTTACTTACATGCATAACTTACATTTTAGTTTCATATCCTATTTGAAAAAAAAGGAACCAAGTTTAATGTGATTGTGCTCCCCATTTTTTTTCTGTTTACTCCTAGTTCCACACCAAGTAGGTTCTGGAATTACTGAATTTTAGCAAGATATGACAACATTATCCAAAACATTTATTTTCTACAACCTTCATGAAAACATGGGTGTATTTGCCCTAACTGACCAGTCATTATATTCATGACAGTCAGCAAAGCATTGCTCAAATGAGCCAATGAACAGCTTTTCACCCAGCTGGCAGCTAAGGATCATGAAGGGAAGCCAGAAAAGCTTAATGACTTGGCCTTAAAGAAACCCACAAATCCTTAATACATGGTCATATATAATTAACAATTTTATTTCCATGCATATGGAAGAAGTAACTGGTAGCAGTAATATGCTGGTTTTTTTCTGTTACAGGAATAGTAAACACTTTGTCCATTGTTTTCAACTATTTGAAAAAAAGAATAGAAAAGTATTAGGAAAACATAGCATACTCATGTCCTTCCTTTTCTATGTTGCTTTGATGCCAAATGGCAAACTGTTTTCAGCTTCAAACCACAGCACATGACAGTAATCAAGGAGAAGATGCCAGAAAAAAATTCCACTCAGGTTTCACAGCTCTGGATTGATGAATATTCAAAAGTTTATTTATTAATTACTGAAATCCTATACAGAGAATGCAGTAAGAAACTTAGAACGTCTAACTAGACTTTCATCACAAAGACAAAAATCACCTAAACCTAAGATGATTGCCCTTGTCAAGTTACAAATCTTTTTCAAGGCACAGAAAGTTTAGAGACATTTGGTGAACCATTTCTAATGAATTGGTTTAAAATAGGAGGCCATTTCCTTCGGTCTCTGAAAATTTTTGGAAATTATGAACCATCTCTCATAAACTTGTCAAACTGGCAAGTTGCTCTACAGAGAAGAAAGAAGCCTTGTTTCCTTCACATGCCTCTATCTGTAGTTTCCATCCCTGTAACTTTAGTTCCTCCCAAACAGTCTCCCTTATTTCTTTCATCATGACAATATCAATATAAAATCAAAGTCTCGACAGTCGTTCACATAACTAAAATACTCCTTAACTACCTATTTCAGCAAACAAATGTTTAAGCAAGCAAAGACTAGAGCTTCCTTCCCTCCCCTCACTGTTTATGAACTTTTTTTAGTAGTGTTTTAAGGGATTGATTGAGCATGAAGATGTTCAAACTCCGAGATAATGAATGGTCCATGCCTCCATGTACTAACTCAAATTTTGTATGGAGACAAACAAACCACAACATTTTAATTAAGACATTGAGCATTAATTTGAACAGAAACTAGGAAAACCAAATCTATCATTGCCAACGGCAAACATTATGCAAATTCAATATCCTGCAAATGAAGTAGGAGAAAGGCTTTATTTCCAAGGTGCAAGACAGGAGAGTAGAACTTATGCTGTACTCATTCTTCTGGAATCACACTTGCAGAAGCATCACTCTGATTTACTTGATGTTGTTGCTCAGTGGAGTCTAATTAGGGCAACACAGTTTTTTTAGTACAAATCACTTTTTCTTCAGTTAATTTATTATTTTCACCAGGAACAGGGGAACCAAAGACTTTATGGAGAAAGAGATACATATGCCAGTCTTCAACAAATATAACTTATGGCTCCTTCCAGATAAATTTTCTAGATGTGTGATTTTTTTTTTCCTGGAAACATCTTGCCCATTGTAGAATGATTTGCAGTTAAAATCAAGTGTTTCTTTCCCAGTACATAGCCATGTATATACTTGCTGATCAAGCATAGCCTGTTTCACTCAATTCAGACACATAGAATACATCGTATCATCAAATACTTAAAATGCTATTTATTCCATTCAGTAAAACCCAAAAATAGGCAGAAAGATTTTCTAACTTAAAACCTACTACACCTTGACAATTGACACCTTGTGCACACTAAGTCACTTTAATTATAACTCCAAGCCTAAAGAGCCATTGTGTTCCAGATACACATACAGAAATATTGTGCCATCAAGAAAGGTTTTCCCACACTTTGAAACAGGTATTCACATCCTCCCTCCAACTTTCTGGGTACAGCTTTGGTCTGTTCCATGTACATAACCCAACCACAAAGCTTGCCCCAAGTTCCTGCATTCAGTAGCATTCCATGCGAAAGCAGGGGGAAAACAAATACCTAAAAGCAGGTCACAACTATATCTTTATAGATCAGCCCAGGATTTCATGCTAACAAGCCTAGAAATCTAAGCACTTATTTAATTTAAGCCCTGTTAAAAAATATTCCCCAAGTAGTGAATTTACCAATTAACATCTTTTACTAATCCATTTGTGATAAAGTGAATTTGCAACGATCACTGGCAAACCAAAAAACAAAATCTAATTTGATCAATTACAAGGACAGAAAATCAAGAAAAGAAGTGTTTTACTGATTCTGAGGACAACAGTCAGTACTGTGCAACACCAAATCCCTGAAATATAGTAATTCTTCAGAAAGATCATAAAAGAAAAAACTGCAAAATATGAAATAGGAAATGAGTAAGTCATGTCAAACTTCTAGACGCAACTCCACATGAATAGTCCCCACATTTAGGCTGCGGCCTCAGAAGGCAAAATTTCAATATTTAAAGCACTCAGTACCAATAAACTATGGTTTGGCAACATGATATAGTAAAACACTGTCACATAATTTTGACAAGTATTTCAAACAGTAAAAAGATCAATCCCTGAATAAAAGTAAGGAGCTATTAACTAAATGAAATAACATTGAGGCATAAGTCTTACTGGAATCATGACAAAAAATGTCAAATAATTTTTACAGAAACATGTATTTAGCTTTTACATGACTAACACAGAAAAGCTAGTAAACAAATTGAAGCATAAGAGAAACCTGATTTCTTTCCTGAGAGATACTCATCTGTGTTGAGTCTCTGCTTAGGCAGTGCTCAATGAGAAGTTCTGAAAGTCTGTATAGGACTTGGTGAGAGAGATGGCACTTCTGAGGAACTCCAAGCAAAAACCAAACCTAATTCCTTCCTCCTTCCAGAAAGGACATAATAGAAGCCACAAAAACCAGCTCTAACTGGCACCAGTCCTACTTCACACATTCAAAGCATTGGGACAACATAAAGCTTTCACATTCTTTTTCACAACAGAACAGTAGCAACATAAGGACTTCAACATCTCTTTCAGTCATTCTGCTTCCCCACACACATCACCTGAAAACACTAGTGTGTAGTGTTCGGGGTTCCCTCCTCCAACCCCCCATGCCCCACTTCCTTTTTTGACTGGAAAAACAGAGAAAAAGAGAGGTTTTCCTAAAATGTAGAAGCTGGGGTATAAGTATTTTCTGGGAGTTTTCCATAGTAAAATTAAATCTTTGCAATGAAGTACCTCAAGCATCTTTACTGTGTCCACAACTGCATGTTTATCATTTGTCACCATAGTCTACAGACCATATTTTCCAACCCTAATGTACATATTCATAGGCTACTACTTTCTTACTTCTTCAAAACAGTAATTCAGGCAGCTTATTTTAAGGAACTGTCAAGGTACAATTGTTTGGGTGTTTTTTCTAACTCAACTTTATTTAACATCACAGTTTCAATTTTGATTGTCATAGTTATTTATTTTCATGTAAATGTGTCAGCCAGTTTTTAGTCTACATATCATTATTCTAAGAAATTACCTTTCATCCCCACCCACTCCCAAGACTTAACAGGGCACTAACAACAGGATTATGGTAGACTTGTCTTGTCTTTAATGTATTGTGAACTGGACAGATTTTCTACTATCTTGAGCTTCTGTGCCAGAGCTCCACATACAAGG
>VZTN01014570.1:0-11202 GCA_013400515.1 Erpornis zantholeuca
CTACTACAACATATTTGAAAATACTCCACATTTTAGCATCACAAAAAGTGAACATTTAAGAATTCTAAATGCCACCGTAATTAAAGGAACCTTCCTTTTAAATGTGCTTTTTTTCACATGCATAAGAAGCCTTATTCAAATGAAGGGGAAGACCTTTCACATACATGAGGCTATAATAGAGAGCTTAGCATAACTTCTACCTGATTTTCAATGCAAATGGCAGAGGAGAAGTTAGTGTGTTGATGCAGATTATGGTTTATCCTTCTCACACACCACAGAATTCTTCACGCTCTGGAAATATTTTGCTTATCAGTGAGAAGCAATGATCAACACCTCGCACCCCCAATCCCAGAGAGACTCAGAAAGTGAGATCATCAATATTCAGATACAGTCAGATTCTCACGGTTCCAGACTATTAATTTGCTCCTAAACTGAAGGTTTACTGTACAATTCGCAGTATAAACATTTTACTGCTACATATCAAATATCAAACAGAGTGATTAAAAGGCAATTTAACAATGTTAGGTTGCTGAAAAGTGGCAGACAATTGGTATTTAAATGCATTTTATGCAGAGGGACTGCTCCTTTTACTCTTCATTGAAAAAATTTAGTACTGTAATTTTCATTTGTACAAAAAGCAGAGTGTAGGAAGAGATTTCTATGCCCGATATGGCAACTATTCTCAAATTAAATTTCACAAGTGCATAAATTGTTCACAATCCTTTAGTCATTTCCTATTTTACTTTCTACAAAAGCTTAGAGACACTGCTCATGTCACACACAGGTTCTCCTTTCTCTGAGAACAGGCACTATTTATGACATGATAGAGGAAAGAAATGAGACAAGCACCACAGCCCAGAACGCAATTAACTGGTGCTCACACTAGTTTGGATTAGTATCTCTGACTGCGCAGGAGCATTGCTACAGTTGAAGAGGGGAAGTATATGCTTGATGTACTGTTCTCGTGAGGCTTCCTGATCATCTGGGTGTACTCTCGTAGCTCTAGCCTGTCTTTAAAATAAGTGAAAAAGAAGTCGAATATACTCTTCACTATCCAGGCAAAAAATTTTCCCCTTTCTGTTGATGTCATTCTTCTCTAGAAAAGCATGGTGGGTTTTGAGGTAGATCTTTGCTTAGGATGTCACAGTGATGGTATTGCCACTTTTAGCATTCATACAGGTGTTTCCTCCCATGAGAGGAAGGTCTTCAGAAATTAATAATGGAAATCATTCTGCAGTGTATTCCTAATATGTTTCTATTGCAGCTTTGTACGTAGTGGTGAGCTGACATAAGGGATAATTATCAAGTGTTAATAAACCTGTTAAAAGTGGACATCTTCTACGCATAGCCTGACACCAGGATCTTCCAGCTGGATGGTAAATCCTCTTTCAAGCTGTCCCAGAAGACAAAACCAGGTCGTGGAAATAATTAGAGAGGAGGAGGACACCATTTTTCCAGTTCCTTCAGAATGTGAATAGTAGCTTTTTGGTTTTCAAAAGTTTGAAATACAATACTCCAAGAGCTCTAGCACTTTTATTAAAAGATGGAATTTGAAATTATTCAAAGCAGGGCTCTATGTGCTCTGTTTGAAAAGCAGAGATTTTGTTTAGTCAGCAATTTAAATGAGGAGAAAATTGTTTAGTCAACAATTTTCAAGGTGGCTATATTTCTGATATGCAAGAGGCTGGCTTAGAAGGGGCCCAGAAGAGCTCTAACTTGTAATTCAGTATTTCAGTAAAGGACATGGAGACCGTGTTTTGTGTAACAGAGATGTGAAGAAGTCAGTTAATATATTTTTGCATCTCAGGTGCATCAAACATATGGTCTAGAGTATCACGAAATGGTGTCCAGGAAAATATTGACCAGGTATGTTGACTTTTCCCCTCCATATGCCTGAACCCAACACTATGGTGATTTCTTCCAAATAAAGACCTTGCTGCTGTGCTTTCTGTCTGTGATCCTGCTGTGATACTGGATTGCTGTACTCCCATGTTATGCCAGATTTTGCACTAGCACCTTTTGGGAGTTAGAGGTGATTTTCAGTTCATCGCAATCTCCTAGGTGAAAAAATTTGTTTTACTGCCATCCAAGTGCCTTGATGCCTCTGGATTTCCAGACACCATTGAAATATTGGCTTCCGGCCTCTGAAGTTGCTGAGAGGAAAAGTGTGCCAGTGATGAGCTCTTCTGACAATCTTGCTCTAGGTAACCTGTGATGTCTACAAGGTGTTTATAGTATGTCCTCACAGGTTTTTTTTATGGTTCTGGAAGAACAGTCTTCCTAAGACCTAAAGCTTCTTCCAAACAAACTGAAGATAATGTGCCCACACAGCTGAAGAATGCAGTTTTTGTGAGAAATATTTTGTCCATACAGGGTACATAAAAAGTGTTGGGTGGTTTGTCATGATGGCTAATCTAATTCTCACTGCCATCTTTAACAATGTAAAAACAAATCTGAAGTAGCAGATCCATCTTCTATTTTACATCTTACCACTGATAACTTTAATACTATTCCACAAATTTCCTAAACGCTATATGAGATCAGGATAGGATGAGAATAAACTAACTGAAAGACAGCACTGAGAATGCTTTTTGATGGATTTAAATATCCAGAGAAACAGTTCTGGATATCAGAGAAGCAATCTCTGGATCAACTAATTGGATTAGATTTTTAAATGGTTCAATGTACATTTAAACTGACAAAGGCTCTTTAAAAATCATTATTTATGCCCTTCTGTAAATTCTTAGAAATGCATTGCAAAATACTCATGTTATATCAAGTAATAGAGCAACATGGCTAAGATCAAAGTCTCTGCAGATTTCTCCCAAGAGAACGGGGAGCAGAACATGTCCTTTTAATTCTGTAACTTTCTTTATATGCAGTGGGATTGTTTCTTGAAGAAGTGCTATCACCGTTTCATGTACAACCAAGCAAGCGCTTAAAATAAGTGCTAAAATATTTCTATCCCAAATCATTAAGACAAGGTGCAAAGAGTCTTAAAACTGCACCATTTTGTAAAGACAGCTAAGAGGATTTTCAGTGAGTATTAAAAATATTGCACAAACCCAAGACTCAAACAATCATCCTCATTCTTTGCCCTGCTTGCAAATGTAATTGATTCTTTTTAGGAGATCTGTGAAGTCTTCAGCTGGTGTCCTGGCCCATTCACTATAAGGGAAATTATTTTCCAGTATTCTTTTTCAAAACAGAAGAAAGTACAAAAGAAAACAAAACAGAGAAAATAAGAAATCAAGTTTCATTAGTTTTCACATGGCGAAAGAAAATACAAGAGTTCTGAACAACATGGGGAAATAGAGCGTAAAAGACCTGAGGTTTTATAAATGGGTCTCTGAGATAAGACTCTAAGAGTACAGTACTTAAGCTTACCTCTCAGTGGATGGAAGTTAGATACCTGTGAAGTTCAGTCCTTAAAACCAAACCAAAACCAAAACAACACAGTTGCCTCTCTTAACTCCTATGATTTTTGCAGAGATTGAGCACCTGGTTGTGGGTTTCAAGCTTGTCTCTTCCTTTAGAACTCAGGCCTGAGTCCTGCTCTCAGGTCATATATACAATGACTGTCTATTAAAACATGCAAAGATAGTCCTGGGAACCAGTCTGCAAGACCATTTTTATAGACAAATCACTACAGTTCCAATGTATGACACTTCGTGCATTCACAAGCACTCCAGGAAAACACTTCAGGTGAGGTATGATTTAGAGTATACAAATGTGATTTCAATACTTGCTTTCCACTTCTCTGAGAAGTCATAGAATCATGGAACCATGGAATATCCTGAAGGGACCCATAAAGATAATCAAAATATGCACAGGATACCCCAGGAATCACATCCCAGGTCTGAGACCATTTTCTAAACACTTCTTGAACCTTTCCAGGTTGTGTCCTGTGACCACTTCCCTGAGGAGCCCCTTTCAGTGCTCAGCCTTCTGCTGGGTGAAGTGGGATGCGAAATGTTGCTGTGCTTTATATATGCAATATCATTCCATAATTGTCAGCCACAGTGATTATTGTACCTACTTAAAAGGAAAATTCTCTTTCTAAAAAGACTTATCAGTATAATACAGCCAGCCATAGGACAATAGCACCTATTCACTGACTCTGGGTTTAAGTTTTTTTTCAGGAACTTCCTCAAATCCACATACGGTTCTTAGTGCAGCATTCTGCATTTGGATTTTCACTTTAGCCGAAGGATCTATAAAAACTTGTGTTGCTCTAAAACTCCCAGTTGACCAGAGAGAAAAGGCAGCCCAGGAGTATCAATTATCCTTGTCAACTGTAATTTACACTTTCTAAAATACTTGACAGATCTCTTCTTTCCAGATGCTGTAATAGGAATAACGTATGCAGTAAGCTGAAAAATTCATCTTAATAATATTATTCCTCTGTAATATTTTTCATTCTGATGGAATGCCAAAAAGATTTAGGTGTTACACAGAAGAATCGGTTTGAGTACCGATTTGTAGAGTGCCTCATAGTCAAACAGAGCCATGAACAGAGGAAAAAAAGGGTGGTCAAATAGCTGGAGTTCTGAAAATCTGAAATAATTTTGAAATTGCCATTGTTTTTATCATCCTATGAATCCTTTTGTATGTTTTTATATATCAGGCTGTCACCATTTGTCCTTACTTCAGTTTGCAAGCTGTTTCAGGTAAGAACAGTGACAGTGCTCTATACTTGCCTAGCATGATGGGAACACACATTTTATGTTCCCCAAGCATATAAAGATTGAGGTTCAATAACAAAGCGGTTTAGCATGCAGCCTGGTGGGCTACACTCTCTAGCAAGAGGATATGCTCTTCTATGACTCCAGCTGACATGGTTTTAGCATTGTTTTACAAATGCTTAAAGTATCCTGAATTTCTCTTGAAATTTTCTTGCCCATGTCCTGATCAGACTTGTTCTGGCCAAGCCTATGAGAAGCTAAGGAACTTTAACCACAGGGGATGTAGCTGGGAGCAGATTTTGCTAATGACTCCTGTAGATTTATTACTAACGAGGCAGATGTATCGTCAAGACTGAGTGATTCCTTGGCTGTGGAATTTAACTCTTGTTGCTAACATGTTCTGGAGTGCCAGCTTTTAATTTGGAAATGTTATGTTCCTAGACCCCATGGTGGGGTCTAGAAAACCAATTTCAAGTCTGTGGTGCTTTCAATTTTGTTAACAACAAGCATATTATTTTGTAAAATATTATAATAATAAAAGTAATGTTTTCCACCTACCTGACTCTCAGAGTGATGTCTCTGTGTTGCTGCCTCCTATCTCCTTTTTCTCACAAGAGGGAGTGAAATTTTATTACACAGCTCATGTTTCCAGCACTACTGGTCCAAGAGTAGGACAATGGTAGGGAAGGGTGCTAACAAGTGACTATGGAAGTACTTGAGATAAACGGCATAAGAGAAGAAAGCTGCAGGAAAACTAAAATAAATATATTTTTTAAAATGAAGAAAAATAATGAGGGAAGAGGAGGCTAGAGACAGGTTCAGAGATGGCTTTCCTTAGCAGTATTTTAGGTCCTGATACTTTCATACAGACCAAGAAATGCAAAAGAATCCCTCTTTCTTTAAAAAAAATTGTATGTAAACAATCAAGTATTTTGCATGTTACATATATTCAAGTCCAAGCCATCACTTTGTTCATTTGAAATGGGAATGAGGAATGGAATTGCAAGGTGATTAGGTGATGGATTAACTTTTTCATGGTATTGAGGCACACTTATCATTGGGTATACAGCACGCTGACCATTAAAATGATGGTTATGAGTATCATGAGTAAAAAGCTTTAGGTCCTCACGTGAAGCAAAGCAGCTCTGGATTAAAAAAATTAGAAATATTGTACCTTTTCCCGCTCTTAGACAACTCAATCTTAGTTAATTGTTGCAGCTGCAGTGTTTGGCACCAATACATACTCGTAGGCCCGTTGAATTCAATGAAACTCTTCAAGGCCAAAGAGTACCTCACAACAAATCTTTTTCCAGGACTGGGGCCTGGAATTGTTTTGAAGCACAGCAGCTGTGTGAACACTATAATTAGAGCATGTCCTCATTCTGCGGTCAAATTCAAACAAATACATATCCTCATCTTGACTGGGCCTGTTCTACGGGCGAGTGCGCCAATTTCGAATCATTTGTCAATTAAGACAAGACACACTCCGGCAACTTGAGCTCACTTTAGATATCTCACTAAGGTTACGATTCAGATCCATGAAATGTGGAGACCTAAGTGACCTGTAGTTAATGGACAGAGGCAATTGTCTTCTAGGGGTGATTCAAAGCAGCTGCTCTGAACTTCTTAAAAGCAATGCTGTGTTAAAACTGGTCTGATTTGATACACCCTGTTCAAGGCCATCTGACCTCAAACAAGACAAAGACTCAGGAAAACAGCATTAGAAGTTGGGCAGGGAAGACTGGTCTCCGAGAATTATGATCATTCATGGTGAAGATTTAAAATTAAGTTACCTAGAAAAGCTGGAAAATAATAATGACATTTAATTTGGAAAAAAATTGTTTTAACCACATAGAATAAAAATAAAAAATATCAAAAATCTTCTGTAATAGACAGCTATTTTTATAGATTCCCTTTAAAATATTAGAAAAGACACACCATTTAAGGTTATAAGTTTGTTTTTAAAGTCTTCAGAGAAAAAGAAATTACGCACAAGATTTTCCACTGAGCAGAAGGGGAAATGGAAACAGAGAATCATGGACAACAAACATGGAACTAAAGAAAGAAAATATGTGAATCTAATTTTCAAACAAATTTAGGGAATTCTGGCTGGAGCAGAAAGATAGTGGACCTTCTTAACTGAGTATCTGTGTGGAAACAGAGGACCTATTTTTGAGCAATCTTACTGAAGACACTCATGCACATCCACACTCCAAGCATGAATAAATTCAGATCAGAGTATGTCACAAGCATGAAGGTCTGCGAGGCCCATGAGAGATCATTAGAGTACTGAATGTCCTGACTTCTAGAGATGAATGGAGACTGTGAAGTTTGCAGAGCCTGGCTGGTAGCTGTGCCTCTGCTAGAGGGGAGGGCTTGGGCTCCAGTCCCTGCTTGCCTTACACAGCACACTTCAGCAGAGGCCCAGTCCAGTCTACAGGAACCTCCTATCCTCTCTGCTGCATCTTTATGGAAAGAGGTAGTTATTCCTGCAGCTGGGCAGAAGGACTGTACCGTTTCTTTAGCCTGGTAGCCTTTCAGTAGGCTGGGCTTCTATCTACCAACCCTTCTACAACCATCCCAGCTGAAAGAAGGACCTGGACTGAGCTCAGCATCCTGGAGTGTCATCACTGGGTTTCTCCTAGTACTGTTTGTTTCCTTGTCCCTCTTACATCGCCTGAAACTGGACCAGCAGCTGGAATGCATGGAACACATGCAGCTATTCACCTCATCTCCTGCTACTCTCTTCTCTTCCCCACTGCAGTCACCCAGGTCAAAAGGTACATGAGGGAATAGATTTCTTGGTGCTGGCAGATACTGATGCTGCTGGTATGAAAGGTGAATTTCTGTTTCTTTGGAAGGGAACCTGTGGTGGGGATTAGGATGGGGAGGGGATGGGAGAGTGTGTTTCCAGATACTGCAGCTGCTAAGGCTGGATGATCTTAATCTAAGCAACAAACGGTACTAAAAATAAACATTTCAAATTTCAGAGTTCCTTTATTTGGATGTCTTGACACCAGCTTGGAGTGGCAGCTTTTTGTTCTCTCTCTGTGGCCCAATTTCCCAAGCCAGACTATTCTACCAGAAAGTTTGTGGTATGAGTTCTGCATCTCTATAGCCCAGGGAAGAAACTGGAGAGAAGGGGCTTCTCTCCTTTAGCATCCTTTTTTCTAAAAGTTCATGAGCTGATAACAGGAAATAACAGAAATATTCAGTCTAGTTCTTGCAGTTCTGAAGTACCTGCTCCAGAGAGGTGCAGATACCCCAAGACATCTCTGTCTTCTGCACATAAACTCAAGACATCTATAGTCCACAGGCCTTCCCTACCATCCTTTGATACAGCTTAAATTGTGCACTGATTGGACAGAGAATTTGTATATCAAAAGTAAGTTCTTTGTATCTGCTTGACAAGATGCCTGTAGCTGCCTGTTGAGAGACCAAAGCTGATGTTCCAGGCTAAAGGGAATCATTTCCATTCTCAACATTGATATGCCATTTTTATTTTAAGAAATGGCAGCAGTGGATTGCATTACCATCCCACCAAAATTTAGAAAGGAAAATAATGTGAGAGAGTTTTTGTCATTAAATAGCTTAAGTTCCTGATAAAAATATGTTAGGAAAACCACCGCTTCCAGTTTTGCTTTGCCTGCTTTGGAATATAAACTCCTCCATCTTCCTTCTTCCACATCATGGACAAGTATAATAACCACTACTCTACAAAGTCAGGTTGGTTCTTTTTTTTTTCTCCTAGCCTCTCTTGTTGATGCTATTCCACTTCACATAAATTATTAAATATTACTGTTAAATAATAAATATTAAATAAATGGGCCAGAGAGAGAGCAGGAGAAATCCTGGTACTAAGATCTTTCTCATAACATTTTTGTATGTTTTTGGGGATTTTTTGGGGGGGAATGCTTCATTTTTGTCTGAAGTTTAAAAAAATCATAATTATGAATTTTTTTGGATTTATTCCTTTTTTCCTACTATCTGTATCATAAGTTGACTAAACTGAACATGAGTACCTACCAGTGTAAACATTGTTTATATTGCAAATCTCAGGCAGCAAATGCCAGAATGTGTCCAAATTAATTACAGTAGAGAGAAGAATTGTAGAGATAGGCCTATTCCAATTTATGGTCTGCCCTTTTGACTAGTGCCACATTTTATGGGAGGGTTTTCTCTTCTGTGTGCTTTAAACATCTATTCAGGCAGCTGTCTAAACAGAAGGTGTATTGAAATCAAAAAAACACAAAGTAATGTTAAACTTCTGGAGCAGCTGTTGATGTGGAAAATGTTTGTGAGTCCTTGCTCACCTTCCAACCCTGAATATTCTTCTGCTTTGAGAATATTTTTCTCACTCTTGTTAAAAAACCCAACAAACTAATGAATAATATGTTCACCAACTCTGTCTGAGTGGGGAAATACCAAGCATGAGACCAGACTTTGAGCAGCTTGTAGAAGGACTTGAAAACTACAAAAATTGAGCACCAGATATTAAGTGCTCAATGCCCAGAAAAAAACACAAACAAACAAACAGGTGTAACTTTATTTTCAGAGATTCATTTCTTCTAGTCTGTGTAAGAAGTCTGTTCTTCCACAGACTCACATACTCTTTTTCTGCACTTTTTATAATGAACCACTTTTTCTCATGCAAATTTAAGGATATTCAGAAGAGAAGATCTGAACTAGTTATTTCAAAATAAGTTATTAGACATACATCTAACAATATACAAACCAAACTACTGCATGAAAATTTATGTGCATTATGCCCAAAATGCATTTCATTATTTTAATTTGTTTCACTATTCTAGCTTGGTTTTAGCCTTTGGACATCTTTACTGTGACTTAAATTTGTTAAGTGTGCTATTTCTTACAATCTGAGATTAAGAAATATGCAGTTTGGCATTTCTTCAGCCTTCAGACCTTTCTTCCATAGAACCTGAAAGTAAATATTCACCTAGGGATGGGCTGATATGGTGGCTGATTTGGTTGCATAAGACAGTGATGCTGTGAAACAATGTTTGAAGCTCACATTAGCTGTTACTAAAATGTAGTGAGCTGTTCTGAAGATATGCCTGCCATTTTGGGCTGACAATTTGCAGAGTGGGGCTGTGTCTGCCCTGTAACCAGGAAACAGGTTTGCTTCTGTCCATTATCAAATGGTATATGGTAGGTTTGGATCCAAATCTGTCTCTCTTCCTCAGAAGAGAAGGCTTTAAGATAGGAAGTTTTGTTTTCCATATATGCCTCTGTAAAAATATGTATCAGAATTAGAACAACAAACTTGCTCCTCAACACAAAGGTTATCACAGCATGTATTAATGGCTAAAATAAATACATTTTCCCAACAAGACAAATTATGCAGCAGTATACCTGGAAAGGTCAGCACAGAACTCGTCTGGGAGCAGAACCAATAAATTATTTGTGTGATAAAAGCAATGTGTTGCCTAGAACAAAATGCACTGTGTTTTTTAACTCTGACAATTTATTTTCCTTATAAATAAAATATGATCCATGGTAAAACAATGTAGTGTGCAGTGAACGGAAATAATCTACAATTTTTAGCATGCACTTTAACAATGGTGTGAGTAACAGTGAAACAAGTTCAGCAGTAGATGGAGACTAAGAGCTGGCTCTACAGGTAGGGAAGAAGAACTGTGGTTTTAATGTTTCTAAAAATACTGTGATACAATCAGCTCTTGTTGCAAGATGTGCGGCCAGCTGGAGTGAAAATTCATAATGACAAGTAGATTTGTATATTCTTTCAGTCTAAAGTATCCATTTGTTTCATTTTTTTTTCTTTCAGTGACATACAGTACATTGTGTGTGCACTGAACCCTCTGCTAAATCTATCTTCAAAATCCTTTCATAAGTTTTTTGAAAATTAATTTATGCTGCAAAATTATTTTATCATACACTATAGTCAGGAAAAGATGTTTTAAAATTTTATGTTTTAATTTTTTTTCATTGGAAATCTTTGTGTTTCTTGTCAACCTGAAAGAAACATTTAGTTCATAACATGCAAGTCTGAATTAGCACGTCTTGCTCTCTTCCCCCAGCAAAGCCACTGTGGGGCCTTTCTTGGCTGAAACCTGAAGGAACCTCCTTTAAGTTTCCAGATGGAATTAGGGCAAGAGCATCTTCAACTTTTGTTATATGCAAACTCTATTGCATGGCATTCCAGATCAGGAATATATATATACTTCAATATTTATAGGTGACTCAGTAGAATCAAAGAGCCTTTCCTGAAACACTTAGTTATGGGTATTTTGGATTCAACAGATGACCCTGAAACTCAAGGATGTGCTGCTTCCTTTCTGGCAATATGTGAATTACCTCACCTAATCCCTGATGCTTATGAAACACTGGCAAGAGAAAGTGTGATAAGTCAACAGACGTTCACTCAGCTAAGAGACAATTTTCTTCTGTTACCTTATTGTTTATTTTTCTAAATTTAGAAATTCACTTCTATTCTCCCCCTCTTTGTTCTTTTTGTTTTGCATCCTTTTTTTTTTTT
>VZTN01014581.1:2625-14566 GCA_013400515.1 Erpornis zantholeuca
GAACTTTTGACATGTATGATTATTACCAGACTGGAATGATTTTCAGCCTTTCATACAGAGTCAGAATATTCTGGATTGGAAGGGACCCACAATGATCATCGAGTCCAACTCTAAAGTGAATGCCCTTTAAGGGGTTCAACCGTGCACATCCATGCACAACCATCCACAACCATGGTGTTATTAGTACCATGCTTTAATCAACTCATCTCAGATATTTCTATGTGTACTGGAAGGAGAATAAAACTTCTCTCTAAATGAAATATTACATGCCCATTACAGCAGTGTCTCGACAATAGAGCTTCACACCTCTTTAGGAAGAGGGGAAAACCAAGTTCAAGTTACCACATCCTAAATGTTTTACCAAAAGCTCTAGAGAAAAACCAGAGGCACAACAATTCTGCTATATAAGTAAAAAGAGAACTCATCCCCTTGAAAAGAAAGAGTTACATGATCAGACGTGCAACTTCTGGAAGTGTTTGATTTTTGTAGAGATTTTGCACCCAAAATGGAAGGATTATATTTCAGTGAATGCTTACAAAACAAAGGATTTGAACAATCCATAAGCCCCAAGCCATGTTAATCAGTTTCTTGTATCAGTTTCCTGTACTCAGGAACCTTAAACTTAGGTCTTCAAAGGGTTCTTGGAGATTTCAACTTCAAGGAGTGGTGTTCAAGCACAATAGCACCCTATTTACTGCCTGAAGAGAACAACATTTGCTATTCACAGAATCACAGAATCCCTTTGCTTGGAAAAAATCTAGAGCAACTGTTAACACAATAATATAATCTCTATAAAGTCCAAGTGCTAACACAGCACTGCCAAGCCCCCCACTAAACCATGGCCCCAAGTGCCACACCTACATGTCTTTTAAGTATGTCCAGGATTAATGACTATGACTTCTCTGGGCAGCCTGTTCTAGTGCTTAACACTTTTGGTGAAGAAATAATTCCTGATATGAAATTCATTCATCCTAAACTCAGAGATTACATCCTTGAACACAGGCCTTTTTGGAAGTGCTGTTCTTGTAGCCTTGTGCTTTTTGTGCTTTTCTTGATAGAACAGAAATGAGGAAATTAGTAAAAAAAAAGGAGAACATTATTAATCTAGAGGTTAACATGGAAACTCACACTCTTCAAAGAATCACAGAATGGGTCAGGTTGGAAGGGACCACAGTGAGTCATCTGGTCCAACCTCCCTGCTCAAGCAAGGTTATCCTAGAGCGCATTGCACATTATTGCGTCCAGGTTTTTTTGCTAAAATGCAAAAATTATGTAGCATGGAAAATGTAAAAGGGAAAAAATGTTCTCCTTTCAATAGCTCTGCAAAAATCTAATCATTAAAAAGAGAACATTATATATTTACTAGCAATTTTTTCTCTTGTAAATGCAAAACCATTAATGGCCCCAGCCTGGTTTTGTCAGAGTGCCAAAGTTCTATTTTTTTTTAAATCTCTGCTCAAAATGAATAGAAAAATTCAGGACATAGAACTTCATAAAACAACATCCATATCCCTTTACATATGTGTAAGCCCTTAAAACAAAAATGCAGTCATAGTTATCAGACTATTTCCTACAGATATTAGCATTCATATATATCAAGTGAGTAAAGCATATATAAATCATAAGTGAACATCTCAGTCCCACCGTCACGGTTTAATCCAGGTCTTAAGCTTCTGAGAGAAGAGAAATATTCTCTCAGAGGTTATTTCCATATCTGTCAGTCTCCTACATAGATGATGTTACAGGTGGTAAAATATGCTCTTCTGAGCAGGCAAAATAAAGGAGGGTTCTGTTAGAAAGTTAGCTGATAAAGTTGAAAAAATTACTTGACATTTGCTGCAGAACAAACTTGTTTGCAAATGTTAAGCAAAATAAAAATTCTCTGCAACTTCACACTCATTTTATGGTACCTTGTTTATTAATACATAACGTGAAATGCCAGTTACTCAAAGTGCCAATTTTTTTTAAATTATCCTCAAAAATGGAATGAGGGATCTAGAAACACTTCCCTATAGTTAGATCTATGATGGAGGCAAAAAAGGAAGTGGAAGAGAAAGTAGGGGGGGAAATGTAGTGCAAGTTCAAAGTGAACTTGTGGCAAGCCATCAGTCAGGGATTTAGGAAAAAGAAATGTGGTAACTAAGCTTGCTACTAGGGCTGCATGAAAGCTGAATTTTCATTCATTTGATAGTATTTCTATTATGTTGTTTTTTTCCTGGGGTAGGATGAAAAAGCAAAATAGCAAACATCCTTTTCACCAAACAAAGTTCAAAAAACAATTAAAAAAATTCTTATCTTTAGTCAATCTATCATTGTCATTTATCACCATAAATTATTGCAGTGTCTCCCTCTTTCTACTTAAAATGTTTGTTTTATAATTGTCAAAAACATTTTGACAGAAAGTTCTACAAACAGTATTCAGAATTAAATCTCCTTGTGGGATTGTCTCTCACTTCAATATTTAAGGCATTTTAGATGGAAGATAGTGGTAGGAAAATTTAGTGATCCGTTGTATGCAAATGTGAAAGAAAAACACACAACTCTGGTAGTCTCATACTATTTGCTATCAATTATACCATGTAAATTAGTTCTAAAGTATAGACATCTGATCTTGAAATAGAGGATTTACTTACCCATGTTTAAAAACTAGGTCTCCCCCTAATTAATACAACATCATTTAAAAACTCAGTTAAAGGGGATTTCCTGACTGGAAGTTGTTAGCCTCATTGGTGAGACAGAGTATTACAATTCCTGCAGTAAACAGGGTAACTTTTTTTTTCCTAGCTGCATACTCCAGTCAAGCTGAGATCAAACACCCTGATTATTTTTGGCAAAAGAATCTATGAAACTTATTGAATTACTCTGCAATATTACTTACTGTTTGGCTTTTTGGGTCTTTGCACTGTTTCTACTCAGTACTCATCTGGAACCATTTTCTAGGAATTTAGCTAGAAGATTTCATTGCCAGTTTCATCTCTATTTCTCTCCTTTTTCTTGTTTTCCTGTGATCCTATTTTCCACAATAAATTATTTACCTTTTTTTTCTTTTTTTTAAAATTTGTGTAGCAGAGACTCTATGACCAATCAGAAGCACCATGACTGTTCTTTGTATAGGGATCTACCTGTCTCTTAGGGGTGAATATTAATTCCATGTCTGGAAATAAATTTAGGTTTAGATTTGCTGCTTTATGAATTTCGCTGTATTATACAAATGGAGAAATTATTGGGTCCTCTTATACACAGCCCTAGCTAATTCTTAATGTTTAAAGCAAATGTCTTCTTTTTTGTTTCCTTTTGCCATTCCTTTTTCTTGCATTTCAAATCCACTGTTTCTGTTAGATAGATTTTTATGGCAGAAGTTAATTAATTTCTCCTCTGATAATAGAAAGTAAAAACCTGAGCTTAATTCCTTGTTTGAGCTGTTTACACTTTATTTGTAGCACCAAACCAAAAAACCTGTATTTATAACCCAAAGGAACTGCAGACAGAATTAAGTTGGGTGAGTTACCATATCGTTTTGATAGTGGACAGTATTTGGTGAAATGGTGGGATAGACTGTGATTTTGCAAGCTACCACATCAAAGAAAAGGGGTTTTCCTCTCCACTGTTAAAAGGAACTGATGGGAATTGGAGAATGATAGACAGTATTCTTAATTCAGGCCTTTGAAAGTTGAATAGTCTCAACCTATTAATAAAAGAAGAATATTGTGACCATATGTCTCATCTGTCCGATATTTGTCTTCAAAATCATGTGATGCTACATACACACACAGGCTGCATTCATGTATCTGGGAATTGCCAGTGGTCATAGAGTAATAGCATTTTTCTTACTCTGAAATGCCACATCAGAAGAGACTGACTGCAGCTTAACAACAACAAATTTAGCTTTTTATTTGTACAAAAATTGTTGGTGATTGTGAGAGAGGTACTCTACTTTTAGTTCTTTTTAAATGGATTTCTCTATCACCTATATTTACTTTGCTACAATGCTGATCCGTAGCACTGCTGAAACATGTTCAATTACAATAGTGAATAATAATTTATCATAGTCTCATTCCAAAATAAATGAATAGTCAGATAAAATCCCAAAGGTCAGGGAACAAAGTGAAACAGACCACCTGGTCCTGGGGCTGCTAGGGGGGAATGGTCTCTCAATTAGAGACACTTAAGGTGGGGAAAAAATGTTCCTGAATTGATCACTAGGACATCATGCTGTTGTGAGGCTTATGATGTAGATACTGCTAAGATAGGAGATGAAAATCATTCCTGCCAATGTGAGTTGGTGAATCTGGGTAGATTTGTAAGGATACCAAAGAATCTGAACACAATCCAAGTTTTAGATTGTTTCTGTGCAAATTTGCAGCATCTGCTAGAGTTGGTACAAATCCAAATACTGAACTGGATGCTAGTCTGGTGCCCATTTCATGAACGAAATGAGATGGGATTGACAACAGAAATCTGACTTGGAGGGGAAAAGGATCTCTCCTGCCATTAATTTGTACATGCTGTACCAAAGCTGAGCACATAAGCAGGATTGCATTCCACCTTTACAACCCCTCTTTCCTGATTCCAAAACAATGAGGAAATTCTTCCAATCTCTGACTTAAATTAATGCAGATTAATTACAGTTCTACTCTTTGATTTTGTTCCTCACTAAGAAGGTTGT
Organism: Erpornis zantholeuca; assembly: GCA_013400515.1. Classification (NCBI taxonomy): domain Eukaryota; kingdom Metazoa; phylum Chordata; class Aves; order Passeriformes; family Timaliidae; genus Erpornis; species Erpornis zantholeuca. Next base: position 7,292 of record VZTN01014581.1, read on the forward strand.
TTTGTGGACAAGCATTAGCTAACACGTTCTTTAAATACACCATTTTTCTGGCCCTACTCTGACCTGAATTTTAGATACAGAGATGTCTGGCTATACCACTTAAGTGAACCTTGTGCTGGGGCAAATATCTTTATTCTCTATCCTAACTTATTAGAGAGTCGATGGCAAGAGAATTAGAGCCTCTCTTTTGGGAAGAGAGCACCTTTGATTTGAAACATTTCAGAGGGAACCCAACTCGAAGCTATTCATTTCAAGAATGGTTTGTTCCCAAAAGGTGTGTGTGCTGCTCATTGACCAGAGCATGATTCAAACATCAAGTCAGTGTGTGGTTGGAAATGTTTGCTGTCTCACAGGGCTGCACATGCTGGGGTACAGGCTGCTAGTTATTGTCTGTAATCTAAGTCAGACTTCAGTTGTGCAGCTACTGACTGGGAAATGACCTTTCCTTCCAGCCCTAGGTAGCTCTACAGTTACTGCATTAACCTTGCAAAACAAAGGTGATTAACTTGTCTGACCTTACAATCCACATGTGAAATCCTCATACGGCTGAGCTCTTTTTGGCTCAATATGCAGTCTAGAAGCGTGGCAAATGGTGGTGGGTGCCCCAGAGCCCATCTCACATGCACCACACCAACTGGGAGTTTGGCCAAGCCCCAGCCTGACCCAGTGATAGCAGTGTCTGCTGGCTCATTTCCTCCTACCGGTGACAAATTGTCTGTTCTCCTGCTGCTCTTTGCTGATCACACGTTCTTGTCTCAGCACAAGTGTTAAAACTGAATTGCCTGCAAGCCAGACATGGCCTGTGGACTACAGGCTTGCCACCCTGGTTCTATGGAAGAGAAGGAAGCCATCTGTGAGGAAAGGCTTTTTACAGGCTGGAAAAGCAGTTTCACTTCTGCTAAGAGGGCAAATGTAAAAATGTGTACCAAACTTCAGGAAAAATAGAACAGTCAAAATTTTCATTGACTAGCAATATATAAATAGTTGTGTGTCAATATCGTCCCAATATTATGTGGGAAACATATTTACATGGCATAATTTTATATAAATATGTAAAAAATACTGTAGATTCATGTAACATTTTATACTTCATAGTATGTGTAGGCTATAATGAATATATCAGTTTATGAAAAATTTAAACCTTGAAGTAAAACCACATATATTATCTGGAAAAGCACTACTAAAGGGTTAGCTCTCCCTGTCTAAAAATTGGAATATATTTCCAATCTATAAACAATATTTTCCAAGCTATAAACAATTTTGTTTATTTTGCACTATCTGCTGCCTGTATCCTAATGAAAAAAAAGTGGTAAGTGCTTTGCCTCTGAAATTTTAACACAAATACATTCTCCTACCAACATGAATGAGAAAATCTTGTGCTATGTTTTTTTCCATCATGCACTTTCTTCTTTTATTTTCCTCAACTTTCTATATTTTGTCTCTCAATCATTTTTAATCTTCCAATCCCCGAAGAAATTTTGTAGTGTAGTTAAGACCAACTTGTCTGTCAATAGCAGGTGTTGACTTCCATCAGCTTGCAGTTGCTCAAGCAAATGGAATATAACGATGTTTCACAATTTAAGGGTGGAGGGGAGGAGAATGAAAAATTCACAAGTTATATTTATAATTTTTAAAGTATTAAACTGTACTGTACTATTGAAAATTTGTCAGAGTTATAAGTGCACTGAGCAGCTAAAAATCAAGTCCTTATATCCATGAAGCTCTGAGACAATATATTCCATACTGATAAGATTCTCTCTCTGGCAGACTTGTATTTGGGGCAGGACTTGTATTTGGAGAAGGCCCTTTTTTCTTGGAGAAAATAATTTATTTTCCAAATAATGTTGCTTTTTTAGAATGACTGAGAATGGTTTTCATACAGTTAATTTTTTTTCCAACCCTGTTTTTGGCACATTTCTAAATTCCATTTAGTAATACTAGGAACAGTACATACTGGGAAGGTCAGAGGCAAAGGGGAGCAGTGAGGCTTCACAGAGGGTACTAGTAAACCATTCTAAATTGATTACGAAGATGAAGGAATTTAACACATTATAGATAAACTCTATAAAGAGAAATAGGAGCTATAAGAAAAGTTCAAAATGGCAACAGATCTAGTCAGCAAACACAGACTGGAAGATAAGATAGTGTCTGTGATACAATGATAATAGAATACATATTGTGTAATGCTCAGAGCTAAGTTTTATCCAGATCATCCTTCACCTTCATATACCTGTCCAGCTTTAGAGGGGCATACTTGTAGATCGATTGATAGATATGTGTGTATGCACACACACTAAAAAGGGGTTTTTTTTAATATGTGTAAAATACCAACATATCATTAATCGTATGCTGAGTTCCAAGAAGAAAAATTAATACACACACACACAAAAGGAAACCATTACAAATGCCATGGTGTAGTAGCCATTGTCATGAAAGTTTATTCACAGAAGATACTTGCTGAAAGCATACATGTTAACTAACTCTGCAATTTGCCACATATTCATAAACTATTGCTATATACAGTTTTATTTGCATTGAGGAATACTGCTGTCAAGGAGAAAAATTAAATAAGCTTTCTTCTATGCAGGCATAAAAAAGTGGGGAAAACCTTTAATTAGTGCTTTCAGCAGTTTCAAAAAGGAACTCAAAACTGAAATAGACTTGATTATATGTACATTGGATCTTAGTGTTATTAAAGTCTGTAAAACTAAAATTCAGAGACTGAATTTTTGAAATACAAAGAAACTGCTTTTGATTTGATGTGATTTAGATGTCTAAAGCCAACTGTAGCCACATCTATCATGGGAATTGAATGTGAAATATTTTCATTACTAATCTGGTGTTGATGGAAATCTTTTATGATTTTGGCATGCCTACTGTCTGATTAAAAAGCATAAATATAGTAAGAAGAATGAATTTATTATTTGTTTCTATTTCCCTGGCTGTCCATAAGTGGCTCTGTGCAACTATTCTATTAATATCATGACAGTATAATTGGGTAACCAAAGATATCTGCCTGATTTTAAAAGCTCTCTAATAATCAAGGTGAGGCCAAATTGCAAACAGTTATGCCCAAAGATACTTTGAGGCAAACAAATATTAAAGTGTAGAATGTGATATCCATATGTTGTTTTAGATTAAATAATCAGAGTTGATTCTGTCTAGCATAGAAATAAATTGTATCTTTGCCATCAGGTCTTGTAAAAAGCATGAAGTTTATCTGACTGAAGATCCTTTTGTTGTCAGAACAGCAGCCAGTATTTAGGTAGGACAAAGGATGTTTCATGCTGGTCATTTCTGTATTTACCAACCACCTCCCCCTGCCTGCTGGTACTCCCACAATGTCCATTTCCCAGAAGTGTTTTTCCAGTCTGTCAAGTGTTTACTCACTTAGCATACGTAAAACAGAGGTTCTCTTTCCAGAAGTTTACGGAAATAAAGGGAAAATGTGGAAATATTCTTACTTCATAGGGGATATGGTGGAAGTGCCTAAAATGTTCTAAACCAATCTCATCTCTTCTCTACAAGCTGTAGAGAGCTACTTAACAGCATTTAATTTAACAGCCATTGCAAGATTTAGCATGTGATCATTGTGTTTTTCATGGAAACTTGGCAGAATGTGTCAAATTCCTCTCATTCTCTTACTCTCACTTCTTTTTTTCCATACTTTCCTACTGTATATGCCATATCTCATTTCAGAACAGCAGTGAGTGACTTCAGACATTTCTCAGGGATTATCACACTACATGAGCAGCTGTATAATCCAAGGCATCGAAAAATGCCCCAGAAATGCTTTGTTTGGTGTATCTTGCTGCTAAGACAGGGCTAGAGCTACTCAATCTCGCCTCCTACCTGCTGAAACAGGCAGATATGGAAAAAAGACAAAACAACAGATTTATTCTTATTCACAGTAGACAATCAAAGCAGCACCCACTACCTCAAAAAGTGAATCTGATTTATTGGCTTGTTCACTCTCCCTGAGTTCCTGTTAACTTTGGGGTGTGGGCTGAGGTGGGAGGGAGTAGAGATTCATCTACACCTCACAGTGTATATTCACCTTCTTTCAGTAAGCAGCTGTCACAGAGAGTTTTGCTGTTTTGCTCTAAAGTGTAACTGATTGTAAGAGAAATGTAAATCTCCATTTTTACCTGCTACTGAGAAGGGGCCATTTAAAGATGCTAATTTATGCAATTTAGGTTTGCATCACATCTGCATACACAGAAGTCCAGTGTAGTGGAAAAACTCGCCCTCCTGAATTGTTTTCCTGAGATTTCTTGAAAGGGGCCTAAAGTACCAGAATGTACTTCAGAGGTTAGTTCTATATTAGTGACTGAGGCGGACCCCAGATGGAGGTGAGGTGTGGCATTTTGCCTTGCTTTTACAGCTTTGCCTCCCAATGTTGGTCTCAGTTAACTCCTCTACTGGTTCCCTTCCTTAATTTTGTCCTTTTCCATTATGAAGCCATGATGTGAGCAAATCACACGTGTGCCACTCATCAGAGACACTCTGTTTGTGCAATGTCCAGGACAGTGAAACTCCCTTTTCCTTAAGGGAGTGTCTTGATAGAAATGTTAAATAGCAATAAAAGTACAAGATTTTCAAAAATAGTATGACCAGTACAAGCATTCTCTCTGCCTGAAAACATTCAGTCACTCAAAGATAACTGCCTTGACTTTTGAAAATATAATGGGAAAAAAAGCCTTGTTTTCTGGTTATTCCATGAGCTGTTGTACTCCAGTGGCCCTTTATCACCTTAATTTCATCCCTCTCCTAGTATAAATCAAATTTTCTTGCTCAGGCACCATCTTATCTATGGCTTAAAAATTCTTTTCATGCAAGTGGCTTTGTACAGCTTATATCATAAAGGCTTCTCACAGATTCCACAGCTACATAGTGAAGGCATAGTAAGATGGGAAAAGTAGAAAAACATTCCTACTTGACATGGATGTGAGAATAAGAACTCATATTTTCATCCTCCATTAAGTTTTTATGAAGTGAAAAAGTCTTTTATTATGTTTCCCTCTTCTGCATTGCAAAACTATTCGGAAATTGTCAAGACATGGACACAACATTTTCCCCTTTTGCCTAGGAAATGATCAAAGAATGCAGCAATAGCTTTTATGTTCCATAATAATACTCTTGCTAGAATAAGTCATAATAATTTCAATGCCTATATCAGTCAGGTTTAGAAAACCCACCAGGAAAGCAATTTCCCATCACTTTGAGTAAAAGGCAGGGGTAACTTTTTCCACTTGGAAATGGCCATTTGCTTGTAGATGTCTCAGTGCACCCAGAAGTCTACTGTTCCCTAGTGGAACATATAGCAGAAAAATGTGAATACAGGGAAAGGGATAAATAAAAGAAAATGAAGACAGCACAGGAGCAGGGAATGCCTCAGACAGCTTCTCTGTCGACATATTTAGTACCTCATAGAGGTAACTCCACTACCTCCAGATACCTGTGCTGGAAAATAGCCCATTGTCACCAGCTCTATGTAGAAAAGATCATTTATCTTTTTTAAAGCTCAATTTTTCCACACTGCTTGACTCTAGGAGACCACTATTTTGCAGGTGTAAAATCTGTCAGCATAAGCTTTTCTGATCTTCTCCAACAAATCATAGTCCTAGTAATTCCCTCGGGGGAATATGGACTTGGGCAGCTTGCTATGTGATCACCAGAAGGGGGTGGCCTAAGTACCTGTAAAATTCATTTATATTGTAATGAAAACCCTGAAACTTAAAATAGTAACTCAGCTGAATGAACCATGATTTGTAGAAGGATGTTTCAGTTTCCTGTTAATTTCTGTATATTTTTACTGCTAGAGTAGGTGGTTCTTCTCAATTGCTTGGAGCCAGTGTGGATCTTGGTTTTGTGTCAGTGAGACCCCTAGAACTACATCAGGGCAGATCTCAGCTTGCAAAAGTGACCTCCTTAATCACTCGCTTGTGTTAGACAGCAAGGAGCATATCACTCCTCCTGTTGCCAGAAAGCCCAAGGGATTGCTGTCTCCTCAATATTTATGGGTAAAGGAATTGAAGTTGTCTTCCCTTATGGAGAATCAACCCTCTCTTTACATGTCATCTGTAAACAACAACCTTTCTATAACAATTTTGGGAATGGGGATGGTACAGTCTTTTATGGGTTGCTGGTTCTACTGTCTGCTCTGCAAAACTATACCACAGCATTCCTGGGAGCTCTTTCATAAGCAGGTCGATCCACCTGGGCCCATATCGAAATACTGTGTGGTGAAGATTAGAGGTCACTGACAAGGCCAATGCCATTCCAGAACCGTGCAGCTGCTGCTTTTGGGAATGCTGGTAAAACACCTACTGTCTTGGGAGCACCAGAGCAGCCAGGCCATTGTCTTGACAGCCTTGTGTCTTAGCTCCAGGAAGAGCTGGAGTATTTCTGGCATAGGCTATTAATGGATAAAAAGCATGTGAACTTCATAGATCAGACTGCTGTATAATGTCCCAGGGCAAAGATGATCAAGAAGCACTTCAGAAAAGAGGGGGAGCAGCAAACACTGAATAGAGCCAAGTGGGGTCTGTACCTTATATTTTTACTGGCAGAAACATTGCTATAGCCTTTTGCAAAGCTTCAGAGTTCTCAACTTACTGTGAATAACTCTTGGATCAAGCTATCAAAATGCAGTTTTAAAAACCCAAGAGATTCAGGATATGGAAATTATTATGGCATATACCAGACTATCCCAAGATTTGTTTTAAAACTTCAGGGTCCTATAAACAGACTCTTCTGCCTTGTTGGTATTTTCACTCTCTAAGTAAGTGTCTATGAAAGATATGGGACATGACTTTAATGTTTATCTGTCTGAATTCTTATCCCACCTCTATGATTTCAGTGTCACTTGATCACTACACTTGTTAGTAAGCTCTTGTCTTTATGTAATCATATGCTGCATTTTTTCCACACTACATTCCCTGTTTTGAAAGCATTTTTTCGAAGAGGAAGCAGATCTGCTGAGAAGCAGTAACATTTTTTTATAGCAATCAAGAAGTAATTGATGTATTCATTTTTATTTTATTTAAAATGAAAAGTAGGGAGGGGAGAAGAAGAAAACCTCTTTTGCCTTAAGGAATATATGAAAGTGTGTTGCTAAAAGTATTTTAATAGAAATATAAAGAAGCAACCAGAAGTGTTTGTTAGTGGTAAAGAAACCTATCAAATAGGAAACAACCCAGCTCTGTGTTTGCACTCTGTTAAGGCCAAGGAATTTTTTTTCAGATTATTCTTAAAAAAAATATGAAAAAATAT
>VZTN01014584.1:10566-21133 GCA_013400515.1 Erpornis zantholeuca
CCCTCTCGGTTGTCTCTCTCTTCTCAAGGCTGATCTCTCTCTGAACAGGCCCAGGTCTCTCAGTCTTTCCTCATAAGAGTGATGCTCCAGTTCCCTGATCACCTTCGTTGCCCTCTGCTGGACCTGTTCCAGGAGTTCCATGTCTCTCTTGTGCTGAGCAGCCTAGAAACTGGACACCCTACTACAGATGCGGCCTCACCAGGACTGAGTAGAGGGGCTGTAAGAGCTATGGAAAATTGCAAAAAAATTACAAAACAGTTGGAAGCAGAGTTTCAGCCCAACCCAACCCAAAGCAACTTTTTCCTTGTTAAAAGCTTTTATTTGGAAAGAAGACACTTACCAACAAGAAGAAAATGTTTCCTGCATAACCACAGTTTTATTTTAGCAACATTAACAACGAACCAGACTATTTTATACATCAGTGTTGGGCACATAAGTGTAGCTCCTGCTACAGAGCACATCTGTGTTTTGTTCAAGGCAATTGCAGATGGGATGAGTGGCACTTTTCACAATCAGAGGACCAGGCGTAAGATCTTCAGCTATTTCTCAAGTATTCCACTCCCTAATTCTGTAAACAGCTTCACTCTGTACAATATCCTAACGGCTGAATAACAGGTTTGAGGGATCAACGAGAGAGACGAGTTCTTGAGGTGGAAGTGCCTCACTAAATATGCTGTATCTTCAACTGTGCTGCCTAAAAAGACATACAAAGTAGTTCCATATAGAATATATAAGAAAGCTCTACATAGCAACCTATACAGGAGATCCCAATTTTATCTCAACACCTAAGCATCACCCCAGCTACATCTCAAAAGGGACAGTTCTAGAGATTAAAATTACCCTTGATTTCTGTAAGCTGTAAATTAAAGAGCACATTTTCCTGTGCAAGAGTTCTGAGATGGTTTCATGAAGGTAGAAATTCCTGTTGTCTAAAAATGCATGAAGTAATGGAACAAATTGGAGCACAACCTGGCAATGAGGAGAACTGGTCTTATCTTTGTGAGAACTGCTGCTGAAAGAAGCATGCAATCTGCTCTTCTCACAAAGCAGGGAATTGTTCACAAGGTCTTAAATCAGGAGTAGATAACATCCCCAAAATTGCAAGATGGTTAGAAAAAAACAGAGGACAAGCAATGCAAACATTTCACGTACAATTGCCGTAATTGTTTTCTTCAACCCAAAAGGATCAGACTACTCTTCTTCAGGCTAAGTTGCCAACAGCCCCCCTGATCCACACCCCTATGCAGTAAATTAGAGACCTGAGAGAGTGCACTAATTTAAATGGATCTCTTCCCAGAAGAATGTGAGCAAGATAGTGATTACACTTAGAACACCTGGAAATTGAGTCGCAACACAGCATTCACTGAGAGAAATTAATCATGCTTTATTGTCGTACAGTTTCTACATCTCTGTTTCACCCTTGAGATGTAGCTTGCCTGAGGGAAGAGACATCTCTGCAATCTTCTGCCAGAATTCAGGAAAGAAAGCAGCCACTGATTCCTCTCCAAATTTTCCATTGCACAAGGGATATAAGCCTTGCTGTTGCAACCCTATTCCCACCACTTGGCTTGCTGTGTCTTGGAAAACCCCAGATGAGCACAGTTTGGGGGTTTGGGTAGCAGGGCACAGTTCTAGGCTCTCAGAAGGCTTTCCTGGGCCTTCTTATGCAGGCAGGTATTAAACATGGAAGCATGCCAACCCAAGCACTTCCAGCCTGAAGTACTACTCAGATTAGCAAAACCCTACATTTACACGAGGGCTGTGTTAGCCTAAGTACTGGCATCTTCAGAGATGTTGTTATTTCATACAAAAAGGATGTTTTGGTGTAAACTGAAGAGAGTGTAAAAAACCCAAAGCCTGCGTACTTAACTACCTTTAACAAATAAAAGAATATCTGCAGTAGCAACAAAGCCCAGGGTGGCAGAAAGGGTAAACTGATTAGAGAGCATCTGGAGCAGTATGTACCGGGGGAATGGATGTTGGTTGATTATAAACGCAAATAGAAATCATGTTCTCCATTAGTTGGAGGTTCGAGGTTTTTAACTATACAAGACAAATATCAGAGCCTCTAAGTTTCATTTTCTCCTGATACTGCGAGAGCTTTGCAGTTTCTCTCAACTTCATGGCATTCTTACTGCATAGGCTTTGCTTGGTAGCTGTCCCTCACAGCAAAGTGCTAACTACTGCCACTACTCTTAGCCACCATAGTGACCCAGCGAGATTAAGTCAGAGCTACTCATACGCTTAACAGGTCTATGCTAAAGAACATTCTTGGACAGAAGTAAAAATGAAGGCAGCAGACAAAGCTCATAAATTATATTGTTTCATATCCCTTAATGAGATGTACATGTTAAGTTAGTCTTAGTATTACACTCTAGAATTGAGACTGCAAAATATCTTCTCCTCTCACCCATTCTCTTGTTTAGTATGGTTATTTAGTTTGTTTGTTTCTTTGTTTTTATAATGGTATCTTTTTCTTTGTTTAAGGGAGAGCAGTGAGCAGCAACAAACGCCAAGATCAAGAGAAAGTCCTGTTAATGTCTGTTGTCCTCTGTTTCTCCAACAAATTGTGACCTTCAGTGTTTCGACCTTTCTTAGAAGTTTTGTGTGTACAAGGATTAAACTGTCAGGAAGTTTATCATCAGTCTCTAGTGGTACTTGTGTGATAATTAATTAGCACTGACCCAACAGGACTCTTAACTGCAATTAACATTCATACAGATCAGCGGGACTTTCCCAGGCTTGTTTCTCTGTAGCTTGTTCTGGGGTGGGAGTCAATAGCTCTGAATGAGCTGTTACCACTCATGAAAGGGATGAGAGGGTCATTGTGGATAGTTCTGGGAAGCCATCCTCTGGGTGCTCAGAGAGAGAACACCATTCCAACCATAGCGCTGGGAATGCTATTAGGAAAGAGAGCAATCTGACAAATCTCATTATGACACAGTCCTGAATGCCAGCAATCCCACATCAAAATGGGTAAGTAAAAGCAGAGAAAGCACAAAGTAAAACAGAAAAGAAAGCACTTTTAGAACTTGTATACAACAGCTTCAATGTAGAACATGATATTTCAACATTTAAAGGGAATGGTGGGATAGGAAAAGTCTTTATAAAATACAGATCCAGAAAATGATGAAATACGTGGAAAACATTAAATGTGTAACAAGCATTCAGTACTTTGTATCAGCTAAGAGCTAGAGAGAACTTCTACAAGATGGCAGACAACAGGACGTTATTCCATGAGAATGTTGTGTAATATTTTGCCTCAGGATGCTGTGGGGCACACAATTACAAAGGAGCAAAAAGGCTCTAGGTGAATTCATAGAGGATAGGTCCATTGTTAAGCAGTGGATCCTGGTAGTTTCAGAAACATCCCTACTTCTGATTTCCCACGTTTAGAAAGAACTGCTGGGAAACTGTCATTCCACAGCGCCTGTTTCTTAAACTCCCCCTCAGCATCTGCTCCTGGGCACTGCTGCACAGTTTTTGGCTGGATAGACTTGATCTGAGTCAGGTCTTCATATGTTCAAAGCCAGTCTGTGTGCACAGTGTAGCACTGCAAAATACATTAGTAATAGCAGAGATTAAAAAGTTCAGACATGTTTGTAATGTTCCGTCAGTTTCAGACTCCGCAACACTTTTGTGTGGCTATTTTGAATTTATCTGCCAAAACCCGACTCACGGAGTAAGGAGGACAAGGAGAAAAGTCTGCAGGATAGCCCCCCTGAATTTGTCTTTCAGGACACAGGATTTGCTTCCAACAAAATTGCATGCTCTGCTATTGGATAGTAGAGACCTGAGCCTCTTAAGTCAGCTGAAACCCCTTGAATGTTTCAGGAAACAGAATTTAGATGCCACCAAAATATCTTAGCCTCATATCTGTTCTTTTGTTTGGTCTGGCCATTTATTTGTTTTCTTTCTTTTGCTCCTACGTCTCATGTTTGTTTGGTTTTTAATAAGGGAGCCATGAGCAATAAAGAACACTTATATTTCTAATAAACAAAGCATGAGGAGTTTCCTGTCTTCTCTCTTTTAATTCTTTTTCCTTAAATACAGATGACACTTGTTTGGGTACTTCATCCCCATGTCTCTCTTGAACTATTCCCCAGAAGTTCCTGCTGTCAGGCTGACTTGAGATCATTACCTACAGGCAAGTTCAAATACCTGAAGTGTTCTATTCTCCCAATTTTAGGTTGAAGTTGTACAGCATTCCCACAAGAGATCTATTTTAGTAGAAAAGACAGGTTATTTATAAAGATTAACCACAGAAATAAATAATCAAGCACATCTCACCAGATAGCATAATAACAAATCTAATATTCATGCCCATGTAATGAACAAAAATGCATATACTATATATGTTTATATAGTTTTGTTTATATTTAATGGTGTGTATTATACAGCCTTAGAGGATCATATAGCATATTCTAGAAAAAACACTTCAGGCTATGTCTACACAAGTCAATTAAGTGGGGCCAAGGTACTGGCACATGAAAGTACTGTTTATATGTTAGCTCACAAATTGTGTTGTTCAGAACTATTACATTGCAATTTTGCCAAGCTATTTTGACAGGAAGAAAAAGCAGTTGTGTGGCCATCAGCTATGCTCTACCAGTTGGCCTTAGGGCTAAGAAACTCTCCCTGTTTACTCTTTATGGGATTTCATTATTTCAATATTATTTCAATATTAAAAATATTGCTCTGAAGCAGTAAGAGACTCTGAAAGAAAGAATGTCTCAAGGGCACTCACAAAACGTTCATGTCTGAGTGACACTTTTATTGAAAAGGTCTTATGATTATTGCAAATTAGAGTGATTTAGAGGCTGCAGAATTGGTGTCCTCTGGCTTCTGATTTCCCTTCTCTTCTCGATCATGCTTTCCTGTCAAAGCAGTTAGCAAAACAGAGGTAACTCTGGCAGCAGTCATACATCTCAAGAGATGAACTTCAACAGGGTAACCAGTTGCACAGTGAAGAATGTTTTAAAGGCACCCAGTTTTGACCCATCACTACACCTAAAGTAGTAATTCAGCCTCCTGTGCCTGGTTCTCTGCATGTTTGGATATCCATATATCCATTTCAACAGGCTGAAGAAGATAAGCTTGAAAGAAAATATGTGTCCTTGCAACTTTGTCCAGGTGTGCTTCACTGGCTGATCAAGCTGTGCATTCAGATTGCAGCAGGAAAGGTGTCTGGTCCTGCTGCTTCTCCCTGCTTGGCAGCAGCAGTCCCACCCCTAACCTGACACTGTGCTTTAACCAGGCAGCAACCTGCATGGAAACCATTGCCAGGCAGCAGCTCCCAGTCCTGTAGCACTTGAGGCTGGCCTGGATTACCAGTAGAAGTACCACTAGAAGTATGGTATGGGAGCAGACAGAAGCAGAGAGACCCAAAAAGAGGTAGATCTAGGTATTTTTCCTGGCTTAATGCTTGTGCTGCTGCTAGGAACCACCTGACTGCTGTCCTTCACTGCTAGACATCTTAATTTATATTGTAAAGTTTTCAGATCAGTGCTGGTCCCATACCAAATACACTTCCTAACACAGTGGATTGAGCCATTGCAATACTCCTAAGTCATATTCATCCATAACTCAGTCTGAAGCTAAAGCCAAGCCAAAGTAACCAGAATGACTATGGAAATTTGTCTGTAGCAGGCCTTTTACAACACTGTTAGTCACAGTGCTATGCTGTAACAGTTATCAACACTGCTTTTGTTTCATCTCCACTCGTGATTTTCTTTCCTAGTGTCTAGATCTGAAGAAACTTAGTCACAAGTTTATAGCATTTATAGCATTGTTTTCTTAAGAAATTATAATTATATTGGATAAAATTATAGTTTGGACATATTTCCCTTACTGATGTAAGGTAGTTACTATAGCCTAGCATGTAAGTGATGGCAACTAAAAAAATTAATTATGAGGGGGCTTTGAAAGTGAAATAACTATAGACAAATTGTCACCAGAACCCTAAACCTGAAGAAACAAGTAAAAAGGAAAAGTACTGATTGTAGAGCATGTTTATTTCTTGTACATCTGAATTTTTTTTCATGGAGCATGATCAGGGCCAGTTCCTGCTCAAAACACAATTAAAAGAGGAGGAGAAAGGATCAACAGATGATTGCAACATTAATTATTTAGAATTCTTTCTGAAAGCATTATTTGAGAATTTGGGTTCTAATACAATCATTATCTAATGGAAGCTCTTGCTTCTCAATCTTCTATAAAATAGTATTTGATTCCTTGAAATAGTCATCAGAGTTGAACACAAAAAGCCACAGCTGGAGCTGCTCCAACATACAGTGCTCAGTTACTGAAACCTTACACTTCCTCTTAGTTTGCATTCTACACCCTGTGCAGGAAACGTGGGATTTCACTTCGCTGTCTTGTCTCTTTAGATGGATTCACTCTCATGCCAACAGCAGATTCAGTGCCTTAAAGCACAAGTCAATGTCTCCTCTAATCTACTGCCAGAGCACAGAATGTCCAGATTATAATTAAGCCCTGACCACTTGGTATTTACTTTTATTACACTAATACTGTGAGGCTCTAGTAAGATTGGAGCCAATTGTACTATGTGCTGCACACACTCACAGCCACTGCCTGAAAGACCTCACAGAACAGGGTGAGAGAAAGAATTATTTCCCTCAGCAGCAAAAAGAGCCTCAATTTTGTTGCTGTTCTCCTTGAGGCATTAATCCCAAAAGAGAAGAGAAATAAACCTGTTTCAAATGAGTCATATGAGCATATGAAAGCATAAAAATATCCTCTTATCTCCTGTTTTATCTTTCCCTTCCACATTGTTGCTTCTTTCCCAACCAGAATAATAACAACATAAGAGTGAAGTCAGCCCTGGGCAGGGATGTTGTAGTGTCTGGAGCACCAGAAGCAGTAGAAGAAGGCAGGAGTCTCACTCGATGTGCTCTGGCTCCTGTAGTCTGAGTGAGCACTTGGCAAAGGTGAGGAGAAGGATTATATCTGTCAGAATAACTTTTATGGGACCCAATTCTTCCAGGAATTGTTTAAAATCCACATAATGCTTCTGAGTGCTAATGCCTGTATTGGGACGTTTGCATTAGCAGATAAATGTGCAAGGACAAGTTTCCAGACATCTGCCTAGTGACTGCACATCTGAGCAGTTTGCTCAGACTTGGCCTAAGGTCCGTGAGGTCCTTGGGCTCCTGAAATGATTTCCAAGGTTTGTAATAAATTGTGCTGCTGAAGCGTACCATGGTTAAGCAATTCTCACATGATAGAAACAATATGTGGTGCACTGCACTAAAACCAATTTATGTTATTTTAACTTTCCAGCCTTTGAAAGGTTTCAGAAGGGAACACAGACACACAGAAGAATTTCATACGTACAGATGCTGTGAAAAAAAATGAAAGCTTTTGTGATTTGTGATGATGCTCCCAAATTATCACCCTCCCAGTACAAGACAAGCGGATAATACAATGCTGATCATTGTGCATTGTAGTAGTAAGAAGTGAGGAAGAACAGTGTAGTTTTTAAGGTAAGGACAGTAACTAGATTTCTACAGAGCCCTGGCTGAATTGCTTACATTCCCCCAGCTAGGTCCATAATTTTTTAGCCATGTCAGAGGAGGACTTGGAATGTGCAATGCCATGGGGTTAAGTGGTGGTGATGTCTGGGAAAGAGGGGTTCATCTTCAGGCACAAAAGGCATTGCAGTGTTGTTGAGTTCCCCTTCTGATGCACACATGGGATTGCAGGATTGTGTCAGAATGTGAGTCAACAAAGGGGATGGTGTGGGCTTTCAGGGATTTTGGGCTTGAATCGGAATGCAAGCCATTGGCTAATGTACAGTCTGTGTCTTTCCCTTCTTTCAAGTGGGGAAAACTGCTCCAGTAGTACAGGTAGGCATTGTGAAGATAAATTCACAGAAATGTCAGATCCTACTGTCATGGGTATAGATTCAGGGCACAGATTTAGCTTGTTCATTTCTCTGATGCTATTATTGTTGTTATTATTATGAAAATTATTAAGTTCACAAATTATAATCTATTATCAGGTTACACACACTGTACATACTTTGTATGACTAAAGCAATTAAGATACATAAAGAGACCTTGCATTTGATAAAAATAGGCAAATGGGGAGTAGCCCATCCCAGACTCAGCAGCTGGAAGAGGGTATGTGCTGCAGTCATTCACTGCGAACCTGAACTTTGTTTTGCTTAAGAGTCCATGAAGCCTGTGATAAATTAACTTATATTGGACCAACCACAGCAGGCTGGCAGAAGTACCCATGACTGAGCATGATTTTTATTCCTCAGTTACCTGTACTCTTAAAAATTTTTGTAACCATGAATTGATACAAATTCTGTGTGGTGTTTTACACTGTGTTTCTCTGCTTAATAAAATGTAAGAGCAAAACTATAGGAAGAAGTGGGAGGGTGCCTAGTTAGAACTTATAAAGGCAGGTCTATAAAACATGTTATACAGTTAAAAAGTGACATGCAATGCAATTTTAAGATTACATCTGCCAAGTGTGTTCATGGTATGGCTTGTTTTCTCCCAAGTCATTTGTAGTGTCATTGTTTAAAAAGTATTAACTAGTTTTATAAAATTAAAAGGTAAAAACAAAAAAAACAGTCCTGTTTAAAAATCAGGCATCAACTCCACATGATGAAGACTTTGTCTTTGACTTTTTCAGATTTAAAGACAACTGACTGAATTGGTTCTGTAAAGCTAGTGATTAGGAAGATCTCTGAGAGATTTTAGCTTTTGCTGTAAGTCTGTTCCACATGTGTTATGGAAAAGAAAGGGGAACAGCTTCCCAAACCTCCTGTCTCCCATCTGAGTGCTTTTACCGCTGGATGTGGGCAGGATATAACCCATCTGCTTCCTGGCTGTAATTCCAGGGGCAGTTAGGTAAGGGACAGCTCTGGCTAATCCTGCTCAACCACATCAGCAAGTGACAAAGACTGGAGAAACCCAGTTTTTTACATCTCCCTTGTTCTCACTCAGTGAGGTAGGCTCTGAGCACTCTCATGACCCCAGGGATGACTGCAGACACTGCAGGGCTGGGTCCCAGACATTGTGAATACACCAAAGTGCTGATATCTAAAAGGCCTGTTAGGCATTGAAGACGTTGTGAATAAGACTCAGCATTGACACCATCACAGTCTGTCAGACTGACTGCTGTCAGTCTTCATCTGAGAGCTTTCCTAAGGGTTACTCATCTTTGCTGAGGCTTGTTTGCTCAAATGCTCAATCCAATACAACACATGTGATTGCTTGCAAGATGGGAACCTTCCTGTTTGTCTGCAGTCTGCTTTGAGGACAACCATGTTGATTTTTCTTGCACTTTTTAAAATTGGAATATACTGTATTTAAATGGTGGGGGAGGTGGGGAAAGTAAGGAGAGCAGGTAGAGAAAGAGAGAAAAACTGTGTGCATACCTGTATTTATCAGATTAAATAAACATATTTATCATGTTCATAGGAGAAGGATAATTCTGTTTTGTGCTAGATTTTAATGTAAGAAAAAATCCCAAGGTGTTGCCAAGATTTTGGCATTGGTTAGAGAGAGGAACCTTCTACCATCAGTGCAGTTCAGAGTCCTGCCTGGATCCTAAGGCTCCAGAGACAGATGTGCAGCTGTCAAGGGGAGAAGAGAAAGGAAGCAAAGGAAATGCAGAGGCATCTCCTGGCATGCTTAGTGCATGCAGAGCTCGAATGTGATTTTATCAGTGTCGATGTCTAGTCTTGGAAGAAACATTTTGAAATAGAACAGTGAAGGAGTACTGTACACACAGTGGTATGGAGTGAGAGGCGGGAGAGCTTCATCTGAAANCAATCAAATTTATCTAAGATTAGTTTTTGGTGTTTCTCATTACCCAATAGCATTTTGGATATTTCTCTTTAAAGTCAAAACTGTTTCACTGTGTCTTGCAAATTACAAAAGTGTTTCAAATAATATTTCATAGGGGAAGAAAATACTGGGATGCATTCCAATTTTTTGGTAACAGGAAGAAAGGATGGAAATGGATTAGAGTATTCCAGTATGAAGATCCTGGATAAACTCATCTTTGGTCCTTCAGGCTTTCTCAAATGACATGACAGGATATCTAGCACAAAAACATGCTGAGAAATGTTCAGGTTCCAGAAACACAGTGACTCATGCATTTCCAAAACAGTGTTATAACAAGCTGCTGTCCAAATTTCCTGCTGTATTACATGTAATGCACGTTCAGTGGTGCTGCTGGCACACTTCCCTGAGTCAGTGTAGAACCACTGCCCCAACTCAGAATTAGGTGACCCCTGCACACCCAGTGCTTTTGTCATTGCAAACAGATGTGAAACAAATGTCCAGATTCCTCATAGTCCTCAGGATCCTTTTACAGATGGCAGAGTCTACTTAAACTCTGACAAAGTGACCGTGTACGAAGATGGACAATTACCTTCTACATTTTTGTGGCCTTCCAGCTGGTTACAACAATCATCAGTTGGATTAACATTCAGCTCTGGGGAGATGGACTCTAAGTTAGGGAAACAGAATGGGAAGTTGGAAGGGAGCATTACTTTGTACATTTTATCTTTCTTTCAATACCT
>VZTN01014586.1:8908-22201 GCA_013400515.1 Erpornis zantholeuca
TTATTCAAAGCCCCATCTACCCTGGCCTTGAACACTTCCAGGGATGAGGCATCCACACTGGCCTGTGCCAGTGTCTCACCACCCTCACAGTAAAGAATTTCTTCCTAATAATCATGAATTCTGATTTTCATGTCCACCAAAAGAAATGCAATGGCTTTCTGCACTTTGAATTGACAGAAACATCCTGCTCAGGTTCCTATAGTGGTCTGAGCATCTGCAAGGGATGGGAAAAGAAAAAGATCTACCAAAAACCATTTAACTAGCCAGCACAGATTGTAGTACCCAATTAAGTTGGCTCCAGGGCTCTAAGGCCATATTAATCTCCCTGTAGCTCTGATAAACAAAGTCATTTAGGCTGAAGATTTAGTAAAAACCTGCAAAGTCAGAGAGTTTTTACATTACAGATCGCTCAGTGTCAGAGCTTTATTCCTACTGTGTGGTACTGTACTTCACGTGCAGTCATTCAGCAGTCTGTCTGAGATTTATTAAATCTGTCTGAGGTACTATTAAAATATAGAGGAAATGTGAATCTTAAAATCCATCATGTCTGGGAACTGGAACTTTTATGTTGAATTCTGGCTTATTTCTGTATAGGTAAATTTATAAATTTTTCTCTATAGGTAAATCTCTCTGAAAGTTCATCCTGAAGATGAGCAAAGCAAATAACAGGTCTTGCTTTGAAAAGGTTACAGTGTTTTACTAGAAGGTTGCCCTAGAACAAGTCAGTGTTTTTCTGAAGATTTCTTATTCCACCTATATGGCCAGGCTTTTCCACTTTTATTCCAGTGCTCATAGAAATGCAGATTGGGGCTCCTGATGAAATTTCAGAGGTGGGTTGGTTTGGTTTAGCCATGTGGAGTTTGGTTTTTGGCTTGTAACACTGTGGGGCATGGTGGTACCAAAGAGCTGACTTTCTGAAAAGTTTCCGAGGCTGAGGACTTGCAGGAGGAGTTGTTTGGCATGTTTTTAGTCAAAATCTTAAGCAAGCCACCTGTAAAATTGTTTTGTAGTTGCTGCAGTCAGAATTCAATGAAGATATTGCTAAAACCTTCATGCAAATGATATGTGTGTTACATAGACAAAAGAAACCTTATTTTTTTTAATTTGAAACATTTTTCTGAGCTCTAGTTCATCACGATGACTAACAACCCTTTCAAAAACTGACCAGACTGATTCTTCTAGAGCTCCCTTCTACTGACTTGATTT
Organism: Erpornis zantholeuca; assembly: GCA_013400515.1. NCBI lineage: Eukaryota > Metazoa > Chordata > Aves > Passeriformes > Timaliidae > Erpornis > Erpornis zantholeuca. The sequence continues at coordinate 10,115 of VZTN01014586.1, forward strand.
TCTGCTGTTATGTGAATTACTTCAAAATTGCACCCAAAAAAAAATCAGACATTTTATTAAAAATCTTATTAATTTGTGATGAAGTGGCTCGTACAGGAAAGGTATAGGTTGATTTTCGATCCATTCAGGACTATGTGGCTGCCAAATATTAAGAAGTGAGTGAGATACATGAATGAATGGAGAGTATAGTCTCTGAACACCATGGATATATAGCACAGGTCTCAATTTTTCATCTGTTTAAAAAAGATAGAAAGCTCAATGTGATATTGTTGGCTAAGAATGAAGAAGTTATCTGGTGCATGATCTCTGTTTGGAACACAGATAAAAGACCAGCTGTTATCTGTATAATGCACACATCATTGCATTGGTTAGTGAAGCAAAGTTTGCATTTAAAATCATTTGGATGTGTGATTTTAAAGTGTATTTTAAATCCAGAAAGACACCATATGAAATACTAATAAATGCAGGTATTCTTCCAGCATATTAATAACATCCGTTTCTCTGTGTTAAAGTGCTTTGTTTATTTAAATTGCTTTGTTGTGATAATATATATGTAGTAGATGGTGCCCTATACATGATAAAGAAATCAGATTGATGAAAAGAGGAATTTGTCACCTGTTCATTAGAAGAACATCACAGGTCTGAGTTCAGAAGGGAATGTAAAGTGAACTTTCTTCATGATTAGTAAGGTCCAGCTGTTGTTACTCAACAGTGGGCTTACATATTATAAGGATAAAATATTAGAATTTGGAAAGGTTCTTTCTACCTGCAGGAAAGCATGACAAATGAGAAATACAGCATACCACATATTTAATTGCATTTACCATGACATCTAGCAGATGCTGGACAAAATGGGATCAATAGTTTTCTGTCCCAAGGGAAGGTCAGCTCACACCAGATGTACCAGTTTTCTTCCCCTTCTTATATAATAAAAAATGTGCAGTGAATTGATTTAAATCTTACTTGAATCTCCCTAGAGAAGTATGTAATAGCATTTCAGCTTTACTGACAATATAGGTACTATTCATTTACCCAAACTCATTCCACCATGCTAATGAGGTAATCTTATTCTGAAAGAACAAGCCATTAGGAGGAAAGTTTGTATATAGAAGCATAATGCTTCTTAATGGGGTATACAGAGCCTTTTGCTAGTAATCACTGGGGAGTCTAAAATAGGAAATAATGCATTTTTTCCAGTTATAATTTTTATATAATTTTCTTTATCAAAAATGCAAAGCTTGAGTTAAGATTGGATACAAGCTCAGAAACAAGAATGAAAATCACCTTTGCAGAATATAAAGTGTAGCATGATGTGTTACGTGAAATGTCATTACTGTAGCACTGGAAAGAAAAGTGTAAACTTTAGGGAGAGAATTAAAGCTGATGGATGGTGTGTTATCAAAGATGAATTTTGACACCTGCCTATCTTTTGATCTTGAATAAAGCATCTACTCAATTCTGAGTTTGTTTAATCCTTACTTTATAGGCATATTCTCTGCTAGATAGCTGAAGCTCTATCTTAAAAATGGCAATGGCTTTAGAAAAGAGATCATTAATCTGTGTTCACCTTCAAATTTCAGACTGCTGAAAATGGGGCAAGTTACTATATCTCTGCTTAGATGAAAGTTAAATCTGCTGGATGCTTTCAAACATTTAAATTAATGAAAGAATGATTTTACAGATAGGTCCGTCATTTTTAAATTCCACCTGTGAATTTACTGTTACGTAGAGGTCATATGTATGTGGAGAAGTGCGTAGTCACTTGGTAGTTTGGAAGAGATTTCCTAGAGAAACTGTTTATTAACTCCATAGTGTGGTATGCAGCCTCGTACTGTTGATCACACAGAGCAAGTCATTATCAACGAGAGGGCATTGCAAGGTCATTAAATTCCTTTCCATGTTGGGTAATCATACCCTTTGTGGAAACCAGTTGTCCTGTACTCTCAGTCTTGCAGCAGGGTAAATTACAGAGTCCCTAGAGGTGCACTTACTGATTTTGGTGTGTCATGTCTGCAGGCCAATTATTTACTTACAGCAAACACAGGGTGTGTAGTTGGTTGTTACCGTGTGCTTGTCCGCTTTCTTCTGGCATCACCAAAATGCAAGGATGACAAGATTCTTCTTTTGTTTCCTTTCTGAAAGAGTGGCTGTACCTCAAGCATTTGGTCTTGTTTTCATTTATGCCAATTAAAAATGTTAAGTGATGATGGAAGATTCTGCTTGGAAATGTCTGTTCTTTCATGACCATCAGCTTTTGAAATGAACTTATTATTTGGTTTACCTGATCTATGAAGATGATAGAAAGTCAGGTACAGTTGATGAAACAGTAATGAATAATGTTCCTTGAGACTTCTGATGATACAAACAAGTAAGTTTAGTCATTGAAAGTCAGGTTAAGAGATGAGAATACTGAGGATCATCAATGATCCAATGAGTTTAGCCTTAGTAGAAAAGTTGCCTGAGTAGCTGCCTACTTTGCCTGAGTAGAAAAGTTGATGACAATAATTGCTATTTCTAGTTTAATTGCTTATCTAAATCTGAGTTTGAATAAGGTTCACAGGAGTAATGAGAATCTGATCTTTTCTTGTGAATTTTCAAAGTCTTTCTAGTTCCTCAAAGACAGGCTTAGCACTCACAGCGTTTATGCAGACTGAATAGGGAGTTCTCATCCTTGCAAGAAAAGGTTGAAGACAATTTCTTTAAAGCATCTCTTTTTTGGCTTTTACAACCTTAGTGCAGAGAACAGAGGCAATGTAATAGGTAAGCGAGAAATCAGCTGCAAAAAGGGCAAAGCAGAGCTGAGGTGAAGTTGGAAAGGAGAGGTTAAAGGAAGCAATCCACAGCCACTGTGCACGCTCAATGAATAAGCAGTATCTAGCGCTGCATTTTAGTGCCAGGTAGCATCCTTGGAAGATATGACCCAAATCCATGGCACCCTTTATGTATTGTTTGCATTTTTCCCATGGAAATTAAAGATATAACATGGTATCAAGAAAAGCAATCTTTGCACACTGAATATTATGGAGTTTTAATAGTTTTCCAAAACGAGTTCTCAGTTTTGAACCTACAAAAGAAATTTTATTGACTGATATAATGTTTAACACCTCTTAGAATCAGAGCCTTTCCCCATGTGAAATGAGGAGACCATCTGGGAAGACACAATTATTTGGGGCTTTCCAGAAAGGGTATCCTTGCAGGATTTTCAGATGCTTCCTAATGGCTTTGTTGTTGCTCTTTATGGCAGACTGGGGAGCAAGCTGTAAAGATGTTCCCTTGATATAATGAACAGTCATTAGTTAATGTTGTCAATAACACATCAGATAAACACATCGGAAGTGAATGTTTATTACTGCAAAAACCTACCACATCTCCTTCCTCCTCAACTCAGTGTACAGAATGTGCAGGGAAAGAAAATTAGTTCAGATAATCTACTTACCCAGCCAGAAATATATATAAACCCAAAGAATGCTGAAAATTATTTTTTTCTGTTATAAATGAGTGTTTCCCCAATATTTTTAGGTTTTTAGGAGAATAGATAAGTGAAACACTTATATTACTTTTGATTATATATCTTTCTTTCCTCATGCAAAAAAGATTGGGTGGGTCTTATTATTTAAAAGTGTTTTCATTCATGTCATGGTTTGACACTGGCCCAACACCACGCACTCACGAGAGCCACTTGCTCACCCTCCCCCCGCTACAGTTGGGCAGAGGAGAGAAAAAAAGAATTAATGAAGGGTTCATGAATTGAGATAAGGACAGAGAGAAAAACACTTCAAGGGCAAAACAGGCTCAACTTAAAGTTGCAAAGTGAATTTATTACTAACAGAGTCAGAGGAGAATAATGAGAAATAAAATTGGCCCTTAAAACACCTTTTTTTCCCCCAACCCCTCCCTCCTTCCCACTGACAGCTCAGGGAGACAGGGTGTTGGGGTTTGGTCAGTTCATCACCCGAGGTTTTCTTCCGCTGCTCAGGGAGAGAATTCCCTCCCCTGTGAGACCATGGGGGCCCTCCCACAGGAGACACTTCTCTATGAACATCTCTGGCGTGGGTCCACCCTCACGAGCAGCAGTCCTCCCCAAACTGCTGCAACGTGAATTCCCCTCATGGGCACACAGTCCTCCCAAAACTGCTGTGGCATGGGTCACTCTTCCACAGGGTGCAGTCCTCCAAGGACAGGCTGCTCCAGCCTGGAAGCAAGGCCCTCCCTCTCCACCAGGTCTTCCACTGGATCACAGCCTCCTCCAGGCATCCACCAGCTCTGGCATGGGCACCTCCCCATGGGCTATGGGTGGATCTCTGCATCCCCATGGATCCCCAGGGGCTATGGGTGGATCTCTGCATCCCCATGGATTGCCACGGGCTGTGGGTGGATCTCTGCATCCCCCATGGATCCCCACGGGCTGTGGGTGGATCTCTGCAGCCTCCATGGATCCCCGGGAGCTGTGGGTGGATCTCTGCATCCCTCATGGATCCCCAGGGGCTGCAGGGGCACAGCTGCTTCGCCTCAGTCATCACTACAGCCGGCAGAAGAACCTTGGCTCTGGTGCCTGGAGCACCTCCTCCCCCTCCTTCTCCACTGACCTTGGGGTCTCCATGTTGTTTTCTCTCACGTGTTCTCACCTCCTCCTCTTCTCTGGCTAGAAAAAAAACTGTGAGTGCTTTGTTTTGATTTTCTTCTTAAATATGTTATCACAGAGGCATTACCAACCTCTCTCATTGGCCCAGCTTTGGGAAAGTGTGTCCATCTTTCAGAGCCATCAGGGATTGGCTCTGCTGAACAAGCTTCCAGCAGCTCCTCACAGAAGCCACCTCTGTGGCCATCCTGCTACCAAAAACCAGGCTGGGCAAAACCAACACAATTCATTTAATGACAGTTTTCCCACACTTATCAATTGTACATGATGAGGACTTTCCAATGTAATGGATTTTTCTGAGAAAAGTATGAAATAGTGCCAATCTGACTGAGTGCTTTGAGTATTCAGATTAGATTTATAATCTGACACAAACCAATTAACCTGGTTTTACTCTGAGCTCATAAAATATGAATTATGCCGAAGTGTTTTGAATAATTGAATAATGGATGTGATTTCTAGCAATATGAAATACAGGCAAATTATTTGTGTTGTAGGCCCAAGGCCCAAGGCTGCAGGCACTATTCTGGTGTTTTTGCTGTCCAGCCTAGTTTTTGGTTCACTAATGGTACAAATATTGATTAATGAGTTCAGTAAAGATGTGACAAAGCTGTTGCTGCAGCCTCACATTTGTTTTCCCTTTTCATGATACATTGAGCAAGATATGGAATCTTGTCCAAAAGATTGTAAGTGATAAAAACATTACAGTCATGGGAGAAATGTACTGTAAATAGCACCTTTCAGCTGTGATTTCTGCTTTCCATCAGCAAGTAGTGTTTGAATCTACTAAATGAGAGAAGGCTGCTGTGCCAGTTAGGTTATTATTGAAATGGATTTTGACATAGAGTGTTGCCTAAACAATCAAAGATATCGGCAGGAATAGGACACTGGGTATACAATGTATATATCCAGTCTATATAGCGTTTAAGCAACTTGAGGGTTTTTTCCTTGTGGCTCCTGACTTATAAGCAATTTCCTAGTATATGGTTTTGGTGTCTGAAATTGGTATGGCTTGACTTTGTTCCTTCGTTGAAAAAACAAAAAAATCATACGAGTCCCCAGAATATTGGAATAAGAACAGAAGTTAGTCTCATAGCCAAGTTAAGCTTTGTGGAAACAGAAATAATGTGGAAGTATGTGAGTGAGAAAAAAGGAGAAACAGAAGGAACTTTTGAGAGGGAAAGTATCTCAGACTGTAGTTAGAGTAACTGTGGTACTGTATACCTGGAAAAGGAATGGGATGTGCTGATTAAAGAGAAAGTGCTGCAGTCCTTTAATCCCTGTGGTCAACTTCACCTTAGGAATTGTGTCCCTGCTTACAACAGGGCTGCTCACATAGTAGGATATTATTTATTTTGAGTAACTGCTTCAAAGCACAGCCTTAAAAAAGGCAGGTGAGTTGTGAGGGGTTTATATATGAGAGAAATTCCAGAGAGTGCTTTTAAAAAAAATCCCAAAGGGCAGAAGCAGAGTCAGGTACATGGAGTGCCACCTAGGCCATGTGACAGTGGTAGCCTTTCTCTCTCCCAGGTGCACTCACGCTGGTCATATGGGATCTAAAAGTACTTATGACACATCCCATTGTGCCACAGCTGCCCAAGATTGCCCAAATTTACTCTTAAACCAAGGATCATCTGTCTCCTGTCTTTCCCAACCCCCATATCTGCTCATGCTTTTTATTGTTACTGTCATTTTTAATGTGTAACTCTAGGAATGAGCTGAATCTTTCAGTTGAATCAATCTCACACCATTGAATGGAGTGTTCCAGTGGGGAAGTTGGCTGGTGTGCATGAATGCATGCTGAGCAATGCTGCCATCTGCATTTCATATGATGTTCCATTCATGGGCTGTTCTGGAAAACTTTTTGCTCCTTGTAGGCGAAAGGAATTAGGAATGCTGTAAAATACTTTCTGTCTTCTTATTCTTTTTGCGTGTTTGGTACAGTGGGGAAAAAAGGTAAATGACAGAATTGTTTTGCATTTCTGTAAGCAGTAACACCATTTCAAATATAATGCATCTGGAAATGGCAAAATCATGGTACAAAAAGATTATTTATGTCAGGTGGATTCATGTTGCATTCTCTTAATTGTTGCCAGAGCCATTATATATAAAGTCTCCAAAACATCTGGAAACGTGGAGACATTATCAACGGGAAAATGCTTTAAAAATATATAAACACAGCTTTTTATTAAACTCTGGTGATTTTTCTAGGAGGATTAAAATCTCCTTCACATCAGCAAGTGAGAAGCTCATGAGGTATATCATTAGCAAGTTTCTGCCTCTTCCAGATGTTTTTTTGGGCAAATCTGTTTTTATCATGATCTTGGTCTAATTATATTCTGCTGATTGGTGGCTAGTGCAGAAAAGATTTCTTTTTTATTTTCTTTGTGTGAGTTCTATACTCCTTTAGCAGCCTAGGGATGGAACTTTTTTCTGCAGCACTTCCGTTTCCTTTTCTCCCAGCTTTGCTCCTGGTGGGTGGTTGTTGGAATGGTGCCTCTGGGTCAGGCTATGTGTTTGTAAGAGGCATCAGGCTTTCAAAGGATTATGGACAGACCTGAACAAAACTTATACAGGCAAGATTTCATTAAGAAGTTTCTTTGCAGACAAGCAGAACTGCAAAAATACATTCATTTTAGTGGAACTCCTCATTCAAAATCCCTCAGCTAAGAGAATACTGAAATGGTGGAATAGGTAAATATGCTTCTTGCCCACTTCCTATGATCTCTGTGTTGCTCCCATGGGAGCCCAGATGCAGTTGTCAGCACCCAGGAGAAAGCCACAACTTGGGAATGTTTTAACCAACCTCTCAGTCCTGCCATTTCTCTTGTAAGCTCCTGCCAGGACAGCAGGAGATGACACATCAACACTTGCTACTGTGACAGGCTCTTATCAATCCCCCTGGTGACTCCATTCATCACTTATGTTCCAAGAAAAATAGTAGAAGCTCCTCCCTCGGCCACTTAAGATGATACTATATTTTGTGAATGCGGGACCTGACAGTGTGTATTACAATCTGGAGTAGTCTTTCTTTTATAATAATTAGCTATCTAATTGCATGTCCAAGCTCTGTTGATGCATTTGCATTTGTACATAATTAGGATTTATTTGAAACCATGCTGCTTTAATGGTTTGTCTCCATTTTCTACAAATGAAATTAGAGATAAATATAATTTGAAGTAATAAAGTTAAAACAAACAAACAAACAAACAAAACCCCCATAAATTACACAGATTATATTGATCAATCCCAACTCATGCAGCACTGGCTTCTGTGAGCTTTCATCATTGAGGATTTGCTCTGAATCCTGTTGAACTTGCCTGAGTAATATCTGCTCTCTCAACTAATAGCTGGAAGCACATTGTGGACCTATAAAAATGTACTATGTTTGTAATAACCCTGCAGAACTAAGTACCAGTTACAGGTTCCTACCTGCCCAATAATTTGTTATACCCAAATTATGTCCCACAGTATCTGCCTTTTTGTCTAAATGCCAACAATCTCATTTGCCTTGCTCCTAGCCTGGATGCTTAACAAAGACTAGACAGAATAACAAATGGTATCATTATCTTTGTAAATGAATATAATGGAGAGAAAATAAAATTAGGAGTGAGGCAGGAAATTGTTAATATGTTTATGGAATTATTGTTATTGTATTAGTGGAAATAGGTTTTCATCTAGTTCTAACTTTCCTTTCAGTTGCAGTAGTCATGAAGTAAAGCAGGATCAAGATATTACTGGCTTTTTAAGTTGTTTCTATGCAGTTGCAGGCAGGCAGGTATTGCGTTCATAAGGAAGAGGTCAAAGATAGGTATATTATCATAAAGGAAGAGTACTCCCGAAGTTCAGTTGTGATTTGCCATTTCAGATGCTCTGGTTAAAGATCATCTGTAGAAGTTACTGAGAAAATACAGAATCATAGAGTCATTAAGGTTGGAAAAATTAATGGTAATATGTATTATTTGTGTTTAAATTCTTCCTTTGTTCCTTTTCTCTGGGGAAAAAGGCAACATCTCTGTGGAAAAAGGCTTTGTGTTTGAAAATTCATTAATGCTTTTCAAAACTTTCCTTCAGATGCCTCTGTATGCCATGGCCTCATCATTTTAGTAGTGTGCTGGAAAAAAAAGGGAATACCCTGAAGTTCCAGGGCTGCTGTATTCTGGTTTGGGAGTCCAGAGAACAAAGAATGAGATCAGGAGATGATGAGCAGTTCCTCCCCTAAGGTGCTGGAGTGGTCAGTGCTCCATGGCTGGTTTGGCTTGACTCCGCTCTCAGGAGAATCTTTCTCACAAAAATCGGAGTAAATCTACAAAGTGGTTACTTTTGGAGAAGCATTGAATTGGCATAAAACTGTTTTTCTATTTGAGGATGAGTGCCACCTGAAACATAAATGCTCCCTGAATGCATGGATGATCAAGGTCAAAGCCTCTGAGGCGCCATTAGATCATCTCACAGGGTTAAGCTACAACTTCTCTGAGCTCATGGACATGGGAGCCCATTACAGTTGTGTCCATAGGGGGAATTTTTGCTAAGAGTCTGGAAAAACCCTCTGCATCTCTAGCAAGATGTCACCACTATTCTGCCACTGTTTCTCCTCTGCTTCCACAAGGTACTTAATTTGTAGTGTGGAAATATTCCCATTTATTTTTATGTGACATTGTACATATGGTTAGACCTTATGGGACACTTCAAATGTATGTTTTGAAAAGATTACCTTTCGGCTTTGTGGCTTTTTTTTTTAACTGTGGGCAACATCATCCCAGAATTAGATTGTTTATGAAAGAATATTGCCCACTGGTGGTGAAGGAAGAGGCAGATAGATTGTTTTATGTCATGGTGACACCTTTCAAAGCAGCTCATTCCAAACATTTAGTCCAGAAGGAAAAAGCATTAGTGTGTGCCTTGAAGGAATTTTACGCTACAAAACCTACATATAAGTTAATATTAGAAAAGATTACATACATTGAACAAAAAGGTTGATGATCTTAAGGAGATTCCATTTCAATACTGAGCCTCTGAGAGCAGGTGCAAAGAATGTGATGTTTTGTGTGCCCCACTGTAATTATAGCATTCAGAATTCCCCTAGTAAAGAACATAAAAATGGCACCAAGTGTTTAAAGAAGCAATTTCTTTTCTAGTTGCAAAAGTCGAAAATTAAGAAATGGTAATTTTGAAAGTGTTTTTTCCAATATGAGTCCTGCTGCCTTGTGTAGCTTCTGTTCTGGGTTGCCACAACATCTGCATATGGAGGAGGGAGGTTTTATGAACCATTCATTTCATGCATTTCCTAACTTCTTAGTGATGACAGCCTTCCTGATGTTCCTTTGTGTAGGTCTTGAATTGCAGCTGCCTATGATTTTAAAGGAAGAAATTGTGATCAAGCATCCACTTGAAGTCTTTTGTAGCTCATCAGGGCCCTCTGTCCTTGCCTGAGAGAGCTGGTAGCAGAAGTTGCTGTCCCTGAGAGGCACCATAAAGCCTCTCAGGGGTCTTTGCTGGAAGTCAGCATGGCAAGATGCCACAATGACTCCTTCTCCAGTCACCCTGTAGGAGAAACTGCCCAGTTCTCTAACCTAGTTATTTTTGGTGTCCCCTAACTATTCCTGTCCCAGTGTTTTTCCTAATGCCTAAGGAAGCCAAGTCTTTCCTAGTGAGGCTCCCAACTCTCTTCATGGTCTTTGTACCCAGAAAGAATCCTAGACTTGTTCTCCAGCCTCATGTTTTTCATCCAGTTATGATACCAGTCTGTCTAATCCAGTTTTCTCCTCTCCCAGTTTTCATTTACCGATGGCAGGCTTACCCTTTTATGCAGGGTGAAGCCAGCCCCCTTCTCCCAGCTGCTATCCTGACATATCTGCCTCCCCACTCCTCTTTTATGGACCCATTTTCCACATTCTATTTTAGTTTCTCATCAGGAATTTTTGTTTAATCACTCTTTAAAATGAGACACAAGCAGTTATTGTAGAATGACTTCTATGGCAGTGACTCTGACACTGGATAATCCTTCAATAATCAACATTTGGAAGTAACATTCTTGGCAGAGATTTGATAGTAGAAGTATGAAGCCTGGTGGTGTTTCAATGGTTCCGTGGATTCTCACTGCAGTCCATCCCGCTTGATCTGGATTTATAAATATCAGAGCAGTTAACACTACCGAGGTTATTGGCTATGTCCAAATGTAAAGCTGTAAAGTAAATATGAACAGGGATGTTATGTGCAATGTGAACAATTTGCTTAGAGCTAAGCATCAGTCTGCTGTGTGTATTAGATTAACTGGCAACATCTTGGTGTATCCAAACTTGGATTTCAACAAATTGAGAGAGAAAAAAAAAGTTTTTGAAAAATGAGTGCTTTATGCATTTATAGTTGCATGTGATCTGTGATTGCTAAGGTTAACAGCTGCTCATTTTATTTTTGCTGATTTTTCAATCATAAGATAACGTCCTATTCCAAGCAGAGGATTTTAGGAAAATGCTGGAACAGACAAATAATATTAGCAAGTTACTTACTAAATATAATAGAGGAGGTATGCATTTCAATGTATTCAATTTTTTGGGATTATGGAGTTGGCATAGCATTAAAATGGGTCCTTAGTATTAAGCTATCAGACACTGAAAATGACAGCATGTCATATTACCATTTATTTGATTTCTAATTTGGCTTTAGACAAACTCTATTATCCAAATATTCATTTAACCATAAAAATTGGACAGTCAGTATAAGCCTTCTTCTCACTAGGATTGCATGAATCCTAGGTGTTTACCGGTGATATAAAAGGTATGTAGGCATATATAAAAACAGTAGGCAGAAAGAGTGAGGGATTCTCTTCAGAGACCTTAACATTCTCAAGCTCCTTTGAGCAGTATGCATAGGGTAATAATGATATCTTAATTAGAAAAAATTACAGCTCCATCTCACTGCTTGAAGGGACCACTTAATAATGTAAAAAAGCAAGGTTGCATTTTTTATAATAATTACTTTTAAGAACTGCCTTGAACAAAGAATTTCTTTCATTATAGATGTACGTTTTGGCTGGGGAGGCTATCACAGCACAACTCCCCTTTATTGGGAACCCGCCATAACCAGCAGCTCAGTATCTGAAAATGTATAAATTTGGTGTGCCTCTTTGAGCACCCATTATTCTTTACTTTTTTTGGAACTGAAATANATTGTAATGTTTAATAAATATTTATATTTAGTGTTTGATTTGGCACCTGGAAAATCCATACCCTAAATAAATTCAGAGAAAATCTGGAAATTTTTTTTTATAAGAAGTTTCACATTCACTACTATGTTGCATATTTCAAGGCATATTCATTTTTGGTATACCTTTCATAGTATTTTTAGAAACTGCTAGAAAAAGTTCTTTTCAGCCAAAAAGAGGAGGTGCACTGTAGTTTCTAGCACTCAATGATAGTGGTTGAGATTTCAGTACAAAGCAGGGAAATAGG